>CAJHQQ010000744.1:0-146267 GCA_905132885.1 Moricandia moricandioides
GTAACATCCCGAGTTATGATATGTGGAAAGGCTCAAGAGAATTGATTTGGCTACCTATGTCACCAAAGTTGACTTACCTTTTCCGTCAAACATCCGTTTAAAAATCCAGGGTTAAGCGTGCTTATGTTGGAGTAGTGAAAGGATGGGTGACCTATCGGGAAGTGATTCGCGATACCGTGTGAGTGAGGCCAAAACACGGGGAAAGGTCGGGTGGTGATTGCAGGGTCAGTAAACAATGATTTCGAGCCTTGGAAAAAATAACGCACCGACCGCTGGAACGGGATGGGGCCCACGGGCCGAGAGAGCGGGCGTGGGTGGCCCAATAGCCGTGGGCGGTCAGGCGTTACAAGTGGTATCAGAGCTAGTTAGCCATCTCGGTTCTGACCCGAGAGGCATCTTGAGACCTGTCATGGGGCGCAACGAGGGTGTTGCGTTCTTTGAGAGGGGGTGAATTGTAACATCCCGAGTTATGATATGTGGAAAGGCTTAAGAGAATTGATTTGTGCTACCTTATGTCACCATAGAGTTGACTTACCTTTTCCGTCACACATCCGTTTAGACCACTCCAAGGGTTTAAGCGAGTTGCTTATGTTGGAGTAAAGTGAAATGTATGGGTGGACCTATCGAGGAAAGTAGGATTCGCGGGATTACCGTAGGTGAGTGAGGCCAAAACACGGGGAAGATGTCGGGGTGGTCAATTGCTAGGTCAGTAAACCAATGATTTCGAGCGCTTTGGAAAAAATAATCGCTACCGAGCCGCTTGGAAGGGATGGGCCCAGCGGGGCCTGGAGAGAGCGAGCGTGGGTGGGGGGGGGGGGGGTGGGTGGCCCAATAGCCGGTAGGGCGACGGGCGTTAAATTTGTAACACCCGTCTCCTCCTCTCTCGAGAACGGCCTGTTACTTATTAAAATATCAAATTAAACTGATTTATAAAAATATCTATTAAAATATTGAAACATAAGTAACACACCGTTCTCGAGAGAGGAGGAGACGGGTGTTACAATTTGATATCAGAGCCAGGTTAGCCATCTCGGTTCTGACCCGAGAGGCGTCTTGAGACCTGTCAGGGGCGCAACGAGGGCGTTGCGTTCTTTGAGAGGGGGTGAATTGTAACATCCCGAGTTGTGATATGTGAAAAGGCTTAAGAGAATTGATTTAGCTATCTATGTTACCAAAGTTGAATTACCTTTTCCGTCACACATCCGTTTAGAGCTCCAGGGTTAAGCGTGCTTATGCTGGAGTAGTGAAAGGATGGGTGACCTATCGGGAAGTGATTCGCGATACCGTGTGAGTGAGACCAAAACACGGGCAAAGGTCGGGTGGTGATTGCAGGGTCAGTAAACAATGATTTCGAGCCTTGGAAAAAATAACGCACCGACCGCTAGAACGGGATGGGGCCCACAGGCCGAGAGAGCGGGCGTGGGTGGCCCAATAGCCGTGGGCGGTCGGGCGTTACTTGTGTACCTCCTTCCTCAAAAGAACGTGAGCAGCCTCCATTAATTGATTGACCTCTCTCACCATTCTTCTTCCCTCTGTTACGTTCTTTTCTTCCACCTCTATTATCTTCCTCGCCTTATCCACTGCTGCATCCCTTCATATGCTTTTTCCTTTGTGTTCGTGTGTGAAGTGAAGATGCATTCTCACGGGCATCTCCGGTCATCACCAACGGATCTCCACGGCCATAGTTGTCACAGCCAAGTGGAGAGCCTTGCCGTCACGTCTGAGTCATCGTAAGTCACCGCCGTTGAGATCCGAGCAAGTAAACCATGATCTCACCGCTTGCTTGCGGTCCAAGCTTCTTCTCTTAACCTTGATTGATCGCTTCACCAGTATAGGAGCTAAAGTCATGAGCCGTGAATCCACTCATGAGGTTTAAGTGATTTCCCAATTGTTTCTTGCGTACTAAGTTACTTTAAGCCATTACCTAAGATGTTTTCTTTATCACCCATAACTCGTATCCTATAAGGCCGAGCTGATGCAATTCATGTCTTCCACCATCTCTGGATCCGAATCCCTTTTCCCGGTCGTCCGATTTTTGCAAAGGTGAGGGCTATTCTCAAACTTCTCGTACACAGCTTAAGATTTTGAATAAACATAATTTATTTCTAATATGTTCTGTCTTCGTGAATCGAGTCTATTAGAGTTTGCTTGTTTAGTTATTAGGTTCTATGTTAAACCGGATATAGGATGTTAGAGGGTTCAACATTGCTTGTTCATTGAGAATTGATATGAAATATATATGTATATATATAAATATAATTATTTGTTGTGAAATGAGGTGAAATGTTGTGGTCGACTACGGAGACGTAATTCCGTAGGGCGGTTTGTGACCAGTGTATTTTGTGTCGAGATGTTGCGGCACAACATAGTCGACCTGTTGTTGCCAAGGCTGAGGTCGATAAATCGTCTACGGGCGTGTGTTACCGAGCACGTATTCGGCGTTGTTTTTTGGCCTGTTAGTGGGCAGCGGGTGTGTATCTCGCTAGGACCATTGTTTGTTCTTTGGGTACTTTAGGTACAGTGTTTGTTACTTGTTAGAATTAAATTATATTTATTCAGAGTGTTATGACCGGATCCATGGACTTCGGGTTTTTCAACCCATACCTCGCTGAGTAACTCCCCTGTTGCTCACCCCTCTTTCATCCCCTTTTCAGGTGAGCATCACGAGTAGTCGAATATCTAGACGGTTTGGTGTCTTGGGGATAGTCGTATTTTATATCGGTTTTCATTCGGTTTTATACGACTTTTTGATATGAATTATTCTAGTTATTAAATGTAAAAAAAAATTTATCTTGCGTATATTTTATTTCGGTTTCTAAATATAAAATGATTTATCCTGCGCTTATTTTATTAAATATTTTAATATTTTATTTAATTTTTTTTAATCGGTTTAATTTGATATTTTATCGGTAGTAGCACGCCGTTCTCAAGAGAGGAGGAGACGGGTGTTATACTAATATTTTGAAGTCTTATTTTTTTAAAAAAATAAAGCTTAATATCATAACATCCAAAAAAAATACCATATATCAATAAAATTTACTGAAATAATATGATATATACTACTATGTATAAAATTTACTAAAAAAATAAGGCTATATTATTTAAAAAAAAACAGTTTTTTTTATTTATAAATCCCGTAAAATACTAAAATGATATATGTTAAAGTATATTTTATTATACACAACATGTAAATAGAAATGATTTTAAATATATTTTTTATATATAATCAAAAAATAAATTTCAAATATATTATATGAAAAATATATAAAATTAAAGAAAAAAGTATATTATGAAAATGTTCTCTATTTGATTATTTCATATGGTTATTTTATTGTACCTAACTCGAAAATATATTATTAAGTGATAAAAATAATAACAAAGTAATTTTTTTTAAAAAAATCACTATATATTAATAATATTGAATAAGAAATATAAACAATAATATTATAGATTTACACAATATATAACACTAAAATAAAATTATATATGTGTAATAATATCTAATATATTTATAAAATAGAAAAATATCCGTACGGATGTGCGGGTTAAAATCTAGTATATTTTTTTTTTGTAAGACTTATTTTAGATGCAAATTCATTCTGATTTTGGTATGATACTCCAGGTTTGTATATTTATAGACACTATCCTACTCTATATTAAAATAGATTTCATTTAACTGATTTTTGCTTATAATTCACTCATACATGAAATATTGAGAAATTTGTTATAGTTTGGTTGGATGATATTTATTATAATCAGATCTAAAAAGGTTAACTATATAACAATTATCATCAGTTAAAAAAATACAAACATTATTAAAACTAACTATTTAGGAAAACCACATAAAAATTTAATAGAAAGAGTATTTAATATTAGGGGAATTTTCATGTTTGGTACCATTTTTCAATTTTACCTTCATTAAAAAGACATTTTCATAAATACCATTTTTTAAGAGGCAATTTTTTTAAAAAAAAATAATTAGAATTCTAAATTTTACATTCCTAAACCCTACCCCACCCCTCAACTCTAAATCCTAAGTCTTAGATTAATTAACAAAAGGGTTATAAGTATGTTTTTTCCTCTTAAAAAATAAAGGTAAAAGTAATTAAGGTAAATATGAAAAGTGGTAATAGGAAAATGATATTTTTGACAATTTCACCTGATATTTCATCAATTTCTTTTTATCAGTTATGTATTTATAAACTATACAAAAATGTACTATAATCTTTATAGAAACAATAGTGGGTTTACTGTAACGTCCCGACCGCCCGTGGCTAATGGACTTTCCACGCCCGCTCTCTCGGTCTGTGGGTCCCATTTCGTATGACGGCCGGTGTGGTAATTTTTTGTAGGCTAGAAAGTCTTGTTTACTGATCCTCCAATCACCTCATGAACTTTCTCCGTGTTTTGGCCTCACTCACACAATACAGCGAATGACTTCCCGGGTGGTCATCCATCCTTTCACTACTCCAGCTAAAACACACTTAACCCTAGAATTCTTAATGGATGTCAAAAAGTAAGTGCACTTTTGTGACATATGTAGCCAAATTAATTATATTAAACTTTTCCTTATATACGAGAAATTGAGATATTATAGTTCACCCTCAATCACAGAGCATAATGTCTTCGTTGTGCACCACGACAGATTTAAGATGCTTCTTGGATCAGAACCGAGATGTCTAATCAGTTTTGATACCACTTATAACGCCTTGACCGCCCACGGCTAATGGGCTTCCCACGCCCGTTGTCTTGGCCTGTGGGTCCCATTTCGTACGACGGATGGTGTGTTAGTTTTGTAGGCTCGGAAGTTTTGTTTACTGACCTTACTATGACTACATGACCTTTCTCCGTGCTTTGGTCTCACCCTCACGATACCGCAAATGACTTCCCGATAGGTCACCCATCATTTCACTACTCCAACTAAAAAATTTTTAACCCTTGAATTCTAAACGGATGTGTGATGAAAATGTAAATGCACTTTGCTGACATAGGTAACCAAATCAGTTCTATTAAATTTTTCATTATATACTAGAAATAAGGATGTTAGATTTATTTTCTTTTTGAAGATAAATGCATTATAATAACTATTAATTCGTAAATCCACAGATGATTAAAAAAGCGTTATGAAAATTTAAAAACTATATGAATTTATTTGGAAAACATTTATAAAATTACTTATCCTAGATAATAAACTCATTTTATCAGAATTCACAAATTATTTATAAAAAAAATATAAATCATAGGTATTACTTTCAGATGTTTCTATTAAAATTGAATTAAAAAAAATATCAATATGGTTAGTTAATGTTTTTTCTGAATGAATGTAAAATTTATTCAACTATAATCATTTTATTGAAAATAATATAATGATTTAAAATATACCTATGAATACATATAATATTACATACACAATTATGAAAATAATATTAAATCTATTTGTATAATTGATTAAGATAAATAATTAGATATTTAAGTTTTATAATTAACATCAACCTAACTATACTTCTTACATTTACCTAATGTATATATTTTTAAATGTATTTTAATTAGATGACCATAATTAAATATATAATTTTAAATTATTTAGTTATTTTGGAATGAAAAAATTGATATTATGATTAATTTATTCCCTAGCGAGAATGATTAAGATGCTTAGAAACAAATATGCATATATTTAATGATTGAAATATTTTCACTTTTGAACGAATATAACTTTATTTAGTAACAAGTCATTTTATATATGAGCATTATATTTGTTTGAGTGAAAAATAAATAATAAAAAAATAAAAATCAACAATGAAACACAATTAAAATTCAATTGCTGTTCTTATGTTTTATTGCAAACCAAATTTATTTCCTTCTCAAAGTCGTAAAAAAATATACATAACAATACAAAATAATTAGAATTTTCAGTATTATATAACACATAAACTTAATCAAGTTGAGCTTAAAAAATATATTGACTAACTTTACTATAGTTTTTGTTAAAATAAAATAAAATATATAAAATAATTATACATTATATTTTTAAAATATTTTAAAGCTGATAAATATATTAAATTCACTTTTTAAAAAAATCTATAACAAGACACAAAATTTAGCTTTTAAAAATTATTTATTTTTACAGTATTATATATTTAATTTTTTAAAAAATATTTGAAAAACATAAATGGAAGTCTGGAACACAAGCCTGAGAAGGACAATGTCGAGTTTGTTCGGAGTCGAGTGCAAGAGAGTGGTGCTAGTGTCTTACCAATCTGGTAAGATGGTTGCGCCTAGTTTGAGTATCAAACAAAGTCCCACATACGAAATTTAGAGAAAGAGTGTCTAATATATAAAGAGAAGTCTAACTCTAATTAGTACGAGACATTTCGGGAAGGAAACCAAAAGTAAATCCATGCGAACTTGCCTATTAGGCTCAAAGTGGACAATATCTTATTAATCGGACATTAAGAGTTGGACATGGACCCTTCACAAGACCAACAATTGGTATCAGAGCGGTTTGACGAAGATATGCAAGAAGACCAAAGTACCCTTCAAATGAGAATGGGACCTTCAAGTCATAAGAGGAGGTCTGTGGCAGAAACTAATCAGAAGATCATGGACTTGTGATGTTATGGGAGAAACATTCTCAAAGGAAACCCTGCGATTTCTGGTACAAGATAGTGCCAAGATGATTTGTTAAAGGAAAAACACACGAGATTAGTGTGGTCCATAGTTTGAGGGGGAGAATGTGTGTATCAAACAAAGTCTCACATTGGAAGTTTAGACAAGGAGTGTCTAATATATAAAGAGAAGTTTAACTCTAATTAATATGAGATCTTTTGGGAAGGAAACCCAAAGTAAATCCATGCGGACTTGCCTATTAGGCCCAACGTGGACAATATCGTACTAATAGGATATTAAGAGTTGGACATGGACCCTTCACAAACCCAACACCTAGCAACCGGTATGCTGCATTCATCCTTACTGTGAAAGTATAAGGACATGCGAAAAAGAGATGATCTCTATATCATTGGGGTTAATTAATCTAGAATTAGGGTTTAGATTTGATGGCTGGGATTTGGAGGGTGAGGTTTAGGATTTTAAAAAATAAATAAAAAAATATTTAAAGTTTTTAAAATAGTATTAAAAATAACTTTTGAATTTCAAAATAAGTTTTTTTGAAAGTAATTTCGAAAAAATTGGAAAAAAATTATAAAAAGTTCTAATTTTAAACCATTATTATTTTCGGAAACCATGATTATTGGTTTATTTTTAAATAAAATGACAATTAGTTTCCATATTATTTTATATAGATTATATAGATCTAAAGCTTTAAAAATATATATAACCTTTTAAATTCATTATAACCCTATTTACATCTATAGATTGTGAAAATCGAATAGTAAAATGATGTGGCATATATGTAGGTGATGATGTCTCATTATAGTCATCATAAAAGAGAGAAAATACAATTTTATCTCTATATATATTAGTTTTATTATATATACTTAATTTTTATATTTTAAACAGTTATAGTATTTTATTGCTAATAAAAACGGTTTTATTTATTTATTAAATACTCTGGCTTTATTAGAGATAGAATATTTATAACATTTTATAAATATGCCACTTACTATAAGTGTGGATGTAACTATAAATTTAATGATTCTATTTATTCTAGATATATATTATTATAATCAAACTTATTAAGTCTATTATAGTTTTAGTAAACTATGGTATAAAATTCAGTTTATGATAAAAAATGAAAAATACTCTTCCATATTTTAATATAGATTCTATAGATCTAATAATTAAAACTGTAAAATATTTTCTATTCATATTATATAATTCTAAAAATACTATTAAAATGATGTGGCATAAATGTAGTTGATGTTGTGTGTATTTTGGTCAAGAGAGATTTCTTTCCTTCTTATTTTGGTCAAGAGAGACTTATTTTCTTGGTCAACATTGATTTTCTCTTTATTTGAAGTGAAATATGGTTTCCTTTTAAGGTGATATATACTTATTTTATTTAGCTTGATTTATAAAACATTAATTTGAAGTGAAATATGGTTTCCTCTTAAGGTGATATATACTTATTTTATTTAGCTTGATTTATAAAATATGGTTAAACTCCAATGGCAAACATTAATTTATAAAACATAGCTTGATTTTTCTATTTATTTTGGAAAATGAAATTGTAATGAAGTATAACACAGTAATATGTAGTTACAGTGTACATTAATAAAAATATAAAATATATATTTTTAATAAGTTGTTCATCTGAAGATCATGAAGCAAATAATGCAAACTATGACATCGTCGTCAACTTCCATTTTCTTCACACATAATTAACAACTATATATATAACTACTTTTCACCACACCACGGCATAAACCGTAAACATCTTATGCACCAAGTCCAAAATGGTGTCAGTATTGTCTATGTTTGTGGCTCTAACGATTATTTCCATTAATCTAAATATCTTTCACGCCAAACTTAATGTCACTTTGCATGAGCAATCCCTTTCTGATTACCACCAGAAATGGATGATTCAGTTCTCAAAAGTTTACAAGGATGACTTGGAGAAAGAGATGAGGGTCAAAGTGTTCAAGAAAAACTTGAAATTTATAGAGAACTTCAATAATATGGGGAATCAAAGCTATAAACTTGGGGTTAACCAGTTCACCGATTTGACTAAAGAAGAGTTTCTTGCCACCTACACCGGTCTCCGGAGCATTAACGTAACTTCACTACCCAAAGTGGTTGATCAAACAATGTCATCTAGGAAATTGAACCTTAGTGATCTTTATTTTATCAAAGACTGGAGAAACGAAGGAGCTGTAACACCTGTCAAAGATCAAGGATCATGTGGTAAGCCTGATGTGATTATTTATTACTTCCTCTATTTCATATTAAAGGTTATTTTAATTTTAAAATTTGTTTGTCGTTTTATATTTTCAAGATAAATACTAAACGTTTTTTTTTTCCAGTTTTTACCCTACTTTTAACTCACTAATTAATAAAATCAAACAAAAATAACACATTAAATAGGGGTAAAACATAAAATTTAATCATATTTCTAATTAGTGTGTAAAAACTTTAAACGATAATTATAATGAAATGAATGGAGTATAAACAGTCTTTATACACATTGAACTGAATTTTTTACAATGGAGTACACAGCTAGATTGGTCATTTAATGTCATAAGATAAAACCTAATCCCCAAGTTAGGAAGTTTAGGTAATTTTGTTTCATCAAAATGAAGTAATCAATATCTATGTGCAGGATGTTGTTGGGCGTTCTCAGCTGTAGCAGCGGTGGAGGGTTTAACAAAAATTTCTGGCAAAAACCTCGTATCACTGTCGGAACAACAACTTGTAGATTGCCTTAATGGTTGTCAGGCAGGAAATCCTGAGAATGCTTTCGACTACATGATAAGAAACGGTGGTATTACTTCAGATGCGGAATACTCTTACCAAGGGAAACCAGGGAAGTGCCTTTCCGACGTCAAACCCGCCATGATGATAAAAGGGTACGAAATGGTCCCAAGAAACGACGAGATTGCATTGCTCGATGCTGTATTCAGACAGCCCGTCTCGGTGAGCATTGATCCGACTTCGGACAGTTTCATGTATTACAAAGAGGGAGTGTTCAATGCACAGGACTGTGGGATCGGCACGAATCATGCAGTGACGCTCGTTGGGTATGGGATAACGGAGGATGGGATCAAGTACTGGTTGGTTAAAAACTCTTGGGGTGAGGACTGGGGTGAGGAAGGTTACATGAGGATCCGTAGAATGGTGGAATGGCCTGAAGGAATGTGTGGTGTGGCTCAGTATCCTTCTTATCCGGTAGTTTGATGATTAATATTAAAGTGATCATATTTTATTAGCCTGGTTATGGATGTGGTCTAAATCTACATCGTAACTTAAAGGTGACTTAAAATATTGTAATGTATTGCTCTATATAATCGTAATGTATTGCCTCCCTTCTGAAATAAAAATAATGATATCGGTTTGTCATCTTAATTTTGTTCATAAGAAATATTGTTTGTATTATTATCAATACAAATTCTTAAAACAATTTCCAAGTTTTACCTATATTTCTTTGTTTTGTTCGTAACAAATATGGTCTTTCGGGAAATTCCATAAAATTAGAACAATACAAAAAAAATTAGCATAGCTCTTGCCCACTTTATTAAGATTAATCCATTAAGTAAGAAAATCTAACAAGAAAAATAAAGTAAGCAAAAAGATATAAATTAAAAAAAAATAAACAGGTCATTAAGAGGAAAAAAATGTTTACATGGTCGAAAAAGAATGTCCACTTAAATGGTCAAAAGTCCTATTTTTTCAAGAGCGTCTTTACAACATAATTCTCTTGTAAATGAATTATGAATGGCTTGATTATTTTCAAAAAGTATTTAGACAATTTTTTTGACATCAGCCAAGCTAGAGGCTTTGTACCCATGTAAATAAATAAAGCAAACTGACTTCGTACACCTTGTGCAGGAGTATCAGTCATTTTGTTTTGAATCCTCGGTACATGCTGAAGTTGAAAAGTAGTAAATCTATCTTTTAAGCTTTAGACTTCTTCTAGATATATCGCAAAATCAAATCATTCTTCTGGTTCCAAAACCATCTTCACCAGCTGAAAACAATTTGTAGCAAACATTATTGATTTTCTGAAGTTTTGTCATACTCTCCATTGCCCAAATTAATGCTTCCAATTCTGCATGCAACGAAGAAAGGGAAGCCCTAGTATTACTTGCCCCCATCAGACCTCGAACCCTGATAAAGTAGTGTACCTCCCTTGTCCTGAAAATAAATCTTTGTCCTTCCATGACGCATCAATATAACACCATCGTCCAATCCGAGAAGAGGTACTCTATGTCTCTCCATTCCTCTGAGATAATTTCCAATCGTGAGTACTCACTTTGCTCAATTGTGTTTTCTTCCAAAGTATAACCTCTTTCTCCACTACTTGAAGCGTCTCTTGAAAAACATAATTAACCCATTAAAAATTTCTCATTTCTTCCCTTTCAAATATACCAAAGAATCCAAGTGATATGGTTGTCCTCAATATAAGGTCCTATCAGCCAAAATAAGTAATCTATATTTTCAAAAACGGACTGGATAGAAAAAACGTCATGGGTTGGTAGGAATCTTAGATATGGCCCAAACCTGTACAACTGGTGGACATTCAAACATAACATGATTGATTGTCTCTTCTTCTGCCACACACCATACACATTGAGTATCACATTTAATACCCCAGTGTTTAAATTCACTCGAACCGGTAGACATCATGATAGTATATGCCAGAGGAAGTGTTTTAACTTTGGGGGCAGT
Organism: Moricandia moricandioides; assembly: GCA_905132885.1. NCBI lineage: Eukaryota > Viridiplantae > Streptophyta > Magnoliopsida > Brassicales > Brassicaceae > Moricandia > Moricandia moricandioides. The sequence goes on from CAJHQQ010000744.1 coordinate 11,341, forward strand.
GAATCTTCCAAGCAAATGCCTTTAAAATTTTAGTGTAAGAACCTACAACTTGGGCATGTTTTGCATAATCTGGATATATTTTCTCAATGTCATAACTAGATTTGACCATATACCTTCATGTCTGCGTAAAAGTCATCCATCTTTATCCGCGGTCTACCTTCAACCCAGGGGATTACTCTCAATAAGTTGAACATCCTCCTTATCCACCAAAGATCTTATAATCTGTGTATTCCATGTGCGAGAAGTAGGATTAATGAGCTGATCCACTATTAGTGAAGAATCTTTGATAAGTGATTTACTGTTTGTTGGTCTCGATTGTAAGGCTGGGATCTATGGATCATACTATACTGAGAGAGGATCATGCTCTCACCCATTTGATTAGTCTTTTGTGAACCAGAGATCTAGCTGAGATAATACTACGACACCCATAGGAGGACGAGTATGATCTAATGAGCTCCCAAAGTGTAGAATTCCAAAAATATTGACATTGGAAAATCCAAGTGAATAAAGATTGCGGTTTATCAATTGGATGCCAAAATTGTTTTCCCAACATCGCTGTGTTGAAATCAGTCAAAGATCTAAATCCTAGTCCTCCTTCATCTTTACGTTGCATATTTTATCCCACGTTATCCAATGCATACCTCTCCCACTTCCCCCTAAGTTCCACCAAAACTGGGAAACAATGCTTGTTAACTTTGAAGTAACAGCCTTGGGTAATCAAAAGCAGGACATCGCGTGATTATGTAGAGCTGTCGCCACTGACTTAATGAAGACCTCCTTTCCTCCTTTAGAAAACAAAAACTGTATTGTAAAATCGTTGACTATGTTATGGAGTCTTTTCTGAAGGAAGCTAAAAACTTCTCCCTAGACACTCTGGAATCCCTAAGTAAAACCCCACTCCACCTAAATTGTGGATCCCAAGAATATCATTCATTTCCTTACGAGTTATATCATCTACTCTATGACTGAATTTAATCGATATCTTCGAAAATTTAATTTGTTGTTTTGACTTGGATCCATAACTGTAGGATTTGTATTTTTTTTTTTGTCATTCCTCCTTTTGTGTTTTACAGAAGAAAAGATTACCGTCTGCAAAAAGAATATGCATGGGATATTGTCGAAGTATCTCTTGCAACCTCCAGTCATGTTAGCTGTTTTGCCTCTTTTGCTTTCCAGATATTAGTTATCAATGCCTTCGTATATAATATGAAAATGTATGGAGATAGGAGATCACCCTGCGGTGAGCCCCTCTGCAGAATAATATGGCCTCTTGGTTTCCCATTTAGTAGTACTTTATATTGCACCGATGTTATACACTCCATCATAATTTGAATCCATCGGATAAAATTCCATTTCACCTGATTATATCCTTTGCTCATATCTGTTTTAATCGCCATAAATTTGCTTTGACAAGACATGTTAGTTCGTAAGCCATATAACATTTCATGTGCTATCAAGATATTATCCGAGATCAAGCGTCTCGCCACAAAGGCCGATCGGGTTTCAGATACCAATCCCGGTAAACATGATTTTAGCTGCTGTCATGCATGTTAATAAAGCAGTTCCATCATCCCATCCGCTCCTGGTGCTTTTTCTGGATGCATCATAAACAAAGCTTGTCTAATTTCGTCTTATGTAGATACCGCAATTAATCTTTTATTCATTTGATCAGTAATAATCTCTAGAACTACGCTTAAATAATTGTTAATCGTTGAAATCTGAAGAGGAACTTATAGTAAGTAAGTCTTCAAAATACTCCACAACCACTTTCTCGATAACATGTTTGTCTGTTATCCATTTTCCGTCTGTGTCATGTAACCCGATGATCTTGTTCCTTGCTCATCTATGTTTGGTTAAGGCATGATACTCATAATATGTTCCATGTGTTTCTACGTTTCTGATGCCAATAATCTTCCTCATCCTTATACGGCTCTTGTAATTTCCTAGAGACTTCCAAAATGCCTTCCTACTTTATATTATCATCACCTGGGACTTCTTCTAGTGCCCTTTGCAATTCAGTTATCTTCTCCTTCTCACAAAGAGGGTTATTTTTCCTCCATTTAGATATCTCATGTCAACAGCTACTTAGTTTAGTCACAAAATCTTGACTTCCAACTCCCCCTGAATGCTCCCAATGTCTAGATATTGATTAGTCCTTCCTAACCAATATATCACTTATCAAAACGAACTGTCTTCATCTCTGAGGGACCTTATCCTCAATGGTAACTAAGACCGGTCTATAGTCAGACCCTCCTATTCCAAGATATTCCATGAATGAACATGGAAACAAAGTATGCCACTCATCGTTTGCCAATGCTCAATCTAATATGCACCTAATCATTTCTTTTTCTCATCTTCTCTGCAAGACATTTGATTGCCTAACGATGAAGTCTCGAGGAGACCGCAATTTCTTATCATATTACTACAACCAATGAAAGTACTATCATTCCGTAGAGTACCTCCTTGTTTTTCATGGTTGCCAGTAATCTCATTGAGATCTCCGATAACAAACCAAGGTTCATTCTGTTAAAGACTGTATCTCTTCAATTGTTCCTAAACATGTTTCCTCTGTTTTGGAACTGAATCACCATACATAAATGTGATGTAATCTTCTTTCCTAGAAAAATGGCTTTCACATCAATCAATTCGGTTGGTTGAATATATAATATTGACGCCTAAATTCTTGCTATAAAATAGTGTCAAACCTTCACTTGTTCCTTGTGTCTCTACTGTTTCCAGTTTATCATAACCGAAATGAAACTGAAAACTTTGGAAAACTTAAAATCTTGTTTAGTCTGTGTCAAAAACAAAAACTCCGGTCTGTTTTTATGTCAAATATCTCTTAGGTAGCTTATGGTAATTTTGTTACCCATACCTCTGCAATTTCAACTTAATATCCGCATAAAAAAATCAGCTCAATGTTTGCTCAAACGAGTTTTATGATGACACCACAGTTACCTTTTAAAATCCCCCTCGGTCGTGACAAAGCCATAATGATTGCCCCAACCCCCCCTCCCCCCCCCCTCTCCCAACCCCACTTAACTTATGATTTTCTTTTTAGGATACCAGCCCATTCCAGTCTGCATACAATGCAAGCGATCAGAGGCCTCTATCATTATATATACATTCATCCTCTAGTCTGAGCGAAGAAAAATACTTCATCCCAGAGACTGCTTTTGCTTCTTGTGAGTTCATATCCTGCAGATATTATACCCTTGTTTGACAATCCAGCTCCCTCTCTTTCCAATTCTTTGAACAAACATCCTCTCCCAAAACTTCCCAAAACCGTATCCAAAATCTCCATAGAGAGAATACTTCGTCCAATGTCATCCTCCTGTTCAAGTTCAAAACCGGTACCAGTTGGAGGATTTAAAGAGACCCCTGTTGTGACCATATAGGAATTGTGTGTCATCCTATCCAATATGGTCTTCTCCCAAATTCCATCTATATTTGACCAGTCTATGGTTCATGTTAATCTTCAGTGTTAATTTAAAATCTAGTTTCACAATTCTACGGAGATTATAGAGCAGTGAAACCCGACTCCACCAAAAGCTTAACTCAAGTTTTATTAAGTTGCACTCCTAAAAAGATACGTCTTAAGGTCACAACGGAGAAAAATAAAGACAACTTGTAATCCAATATAGAAAAGAAAACCTGGAACAAATACCATAACTTGCTCCAAGAGCTTATTGAAATTAAAAACACTCAAACCAATAGCAGCAAATAGAATGTGACCACTCCCTTACTCTGCTTGTGAACTCCATAAACATCTATTAAGGGTTTGTATCAGCTTCTTTGGGGTATTATGTACCCTTATACCTCCCCATTGCTTTTTACAACTTTGGATTTCGTACCCTTTATGGGTGATATGAGAGCTTGAACCATCCGTTTGTTTAGAATCCCATGCATACCTTACTCTTTGTTTCCTTGAGTGATCCATCTCACCCCTCCCCTGCAGAACTTCCGCCTTGTTGGTGAGCTAACTGCACGATCTTGTTATCCACTGACTAACAACTATAATTTTTCTCCTCCATATGGTGTCTCCCTATGCGATCACCACTGAAACATGTTTCTTTTCCCTGAACCGTTGACCACTTTGCATCCATTTTCCTCATAAAGCTCCCTCTCTTTCCAATTCTTTGAACAAACATCCTCTCCCAAAACTTCCCAAAACCGTATCCAAAATCTCCATAGAGAGAATACTTCGTCCAATGTCATCCTCCTGTTCAAGTTCAAAACCGGTACCAGTTGGAGGATTTAAAGAGACCCCTGTTGTGACCATATAGGAATTGTGTGTCATCCTATCCAATATGGTCTTCTCCCAAATTCCATCTATATTTGACCAGTCTATGGTTCACGTTAATCTTCAGTGTTAATTTAAAATCTAGTTTCACAATTCTACGGAGATTATAGAGCAGTGAAACCCGACTCCACCAAAAGCTTAACTCAAGTTTTATTAAGTTGCACTCCTAAAAAGATACGTCTTAAGGTCACAACGGAGAAAAATAAAGACAACTTGTAATCCAATATAGAAAAGAAAACTTGGAACAAATACCATAACTTGCTCCAAGAGCTTATTGAAATTAAAAACACTCAAACCAATAGCAGCAAATAGAATGTGACCACTCCCTTACTCTGCTTGTGAACTCCATAAACATCTATTAAGGGTTTGTATCAGCTTCTTTGGGATATTATGTACTGTTATACCTCTCCATTGCTTTTTACAACTTTGGATTTTGTACCCTTTCTGGGTGATATGAGAGCTTGAACCATCCGTTTATTTAGAATCCCATGCATACCTTACTCTTTGTTTCCTTGAGTGATCCATCTCACCCCTCTCCTGCAGAACTTCCGCCTTGTTGGTGAGCTAACTGCACGATCTTGTTATCCACTGACTAACAACTATAATTTTTCTCCTCCATATGGTGTCTCCCTATGCGATCACCACTGAAACATGTTTCTTTTCCCTGAACCGTTGACCACTTTGCATCCATTTTCCTCATAAAGCTTTCCTTCTCTCTTGCCCTGGTACTTATCCATTTCTCTTACTCCCTCATGAATCACCACGCCCGTAGAACTTGCACTGCGTTCACCCCTCTTTCCAGAAAAATCATCTTTGTCCCAAACCTCCTCCATTTTAACCTTGTTCATGACACAAGCTTAAGCAAATCCTACAGTAGCCAAAAAGTCTTCATATCTTACAGACACCATTGTTTCATCTCCTCCATTGGTCCACTTCCTTGACATCTCCTAATGCATCTCCATTGCTTTCAAACATCGGGATAGCCAGTAATGGAGAGGTACCCCTATGAATCTCACCCAAAAGGTTATGGCAGGGTGGTTACATTCTGTCCATCATTGACTCCTATTGAACAAGAGAAATCATTCAATAGTCAAAGTGGTATGGTTGAACTTTCAATACCTCCTCAATGTCAGCCTCATGCTCAAAATCAAATTGGAACCTCCCAAGTATTAAATCAGCACCAATGACATGATTGACCATCTTCCAAATGTTGGGAAGCATAAGGAGTAACCTGTTGGAACTCTATTTTTAACAGAAAATTGTGGCTGACTTTTTTGACTTTTCCCGCCAGCCCGGTGGTCGTCATGACCAGATTATTAGCTAGTTGGAAAGATTGCAACGAGCACTACAATCTAGTATATTTAAAAGTAAAAAACAAAGCTAAAATGAATGAGAAATGAGATCATGAAGTGATAAACTTGGAATGTTGAACACAGTTAATATTTGAACTAAATGTCAAACTCTCAAAAGTTCCACATCGTGTATGCGAGGGGGAATAAGAGTAATATAAATATGTATCTACTTCCATCCAGGTTTAAATGGCGCATGATAGAGGCTGGGCTTGCCCCCCTCCCCACGTGCGCTGCTGGCCAGCACGGCGCGGGCGTCGTGGATCTTGAGTCTTGGTGAAGGGCCACAGGCCCAATAAGTTTTTTTAGACCAAATTACTTTTGGTTTTGTTGCCCATTTTCGAATTAAAAAACAACATGATGTTGGTCTAAAAATGCTGCGTAGTTCAATTTAAAACAACAAAAATTCCATCTGTTTGCCCAAGATATTTTTTTTAAACGAGAGAGAAGATCTTGGAGAGAAAGTTTCGTAAATCACTTTCTCTGATCTCTGCGAGATTTCCGCCCACATGCAGCAACTGTACGGGAAGTGGGTCTCGTATTTCTCTTCAAATAAACCCATATATCTCCTTCATTTCTGAATGTTTTACAAAAACGAAAACAAGCAAATGTCCCAACATAAGTTCTAAAGAGTGTTTCGTAGATTATTTGTTCGTAGGGACGTTCATGGGTGAAGCCTAAATCGTCTATCATGTATGTATCCTGGAACTCTATTTCGTACAAGCCCGTCTCACTATGGAGCGAATATTAAGAGTTAAAGGAAAATATTCGTTTCGACTTCATGATCTGTTTTTCGAAAACATTTTAGTTTCAATTTTTGATTGGTCTTTACAATCGTATATTTCCTTAACATCGTATTTAATTATGTGGTTTATGTCAATTCGTTTTCCGGATTCTACATAACCCTTTAATGTCTTGCTGGCTTGGATTCATGCACCTTCCAATCATCGTCATCTCTTTGCGTAGCCGTCAATCAGAACCGAGTTATCAAAAGCAGGCACCCATATCTTCATGGCTCGTGTCCCACTAGTCTGCTTTGTGTCATCCTTTCAATACGGGAAAAAACTATAGACTCAATGTAATAAGTAAGTAAATGCTTAGGAACTTTCACTCAATCTAGTTCTCATCAAATTCAACTTCAAATTCAAATTAACTAGAAAAAAGTTCGGAGGAGAGATGTTGGAGGCAATGCTTAGGATCTTTCACTCAATCTAGTCCTCATCAAATTTAGGTTCAGCAAAGAACCACTATTAGCCTCCCATTGAGCAACTAAAAGTTGAGATCTATTACCAATTCTACTTAGAAAAATACAAAGGCACATACAAGGAAACAAATTTGCTGATTCTTTAAAAAAACAAAGAGATGTGAAAAAAACTACCAAAAGTTTCATTTTTAGAACATGCCCAATGCTAATATCTAATATGATATCTAGCTATTAAAAAGATAACAATAAATATATTTTTTGAGAAATAATAAAAAAAGGTTCTTAATGATAACTTTTAGAACTCCATTTGCAACGTTTTGCCAGCTGCTATGTTTTATATGGAATATAACTATTTTAACTATATATTTAATCTGTACTAAAATATAAGTTTTATTTGTGAGATCATATAAACTACATATTTCTTAATCGTGTTGCTCATCATTGATTTTAAATGCTGTACTATAGAATGTATAATCTATGATATTTAAAACTGTCATTTTAAAAGAAATTATGTGTGTGGATTCAAAAGTTTCTATAAATTATCTTGAATTTTTTATTTAACAATTTTCTCATGAAAATCTATTTTACTTTCTATAAAATGACTTCATATACAAAGATTTTTAAAACCATTTAGTTTAAAATAATATTGGAATTTTTAACAAAAAATATTGAAATATTACACCATATTTGAAATCTATAATGCATGATTTAAAATATGAGATCCAGTAATATTGAACTTTAAAACATAACTAGAGAAGGATTCAATCATCTTGATTCAGAACCCCTAATTGGAAGAAAAATGATATAGCACAACAAAAATGGAGTAAATGCTATGGAGAGTGAACATCGATGAAGACAATAATAAGAATGACTACAGCTATTCTCTTACCACATGTGCAAGATGAGTGGCCGGGTCCAGGCTCTCATAATTGTTGAACTATAATCAAATCTCGAGTAGTATAAAGTAACACATTTGTATAAGTTAGTTACTTAGTTCACTAGTCAAAAGTCACAGTCTATCTTTTCTAAAGTCATGTCTTAACAGCAGAGAGTTGTGTCCATACAACTAAGAGTTGTGTTTTTTCAATACACTGGTTCACCTTGTATAAATATAGATCGAGTCTGTCTCATACCCGCCTAGGCAGCAACTCAGTCGTATCCAATTTTTTTTTCTAAAATCTTATTTATACTAATTTATATAATTCAAATTGATTTAAGCTATTCAAAATTGGCTAAAATCAGTTAAATTGTATCTAAATTAGTCTAGATATGTTGATTTAATTAATAATGGTAGTATATATTCACAAATTTGTCTAATTTTTTTTTATTTAAATATATAATTTTGATAATTTTGTTCCAAGAGTACCTCGGGATAATTGGATCTGATCATCGACCCGTGGTAGTTTTTTTGGAAGATAGACTGATTGCCGCTGCGGCCAGTTTAGATTTGAAAACGGTGGTTAGGTCAAGATGCTTTACTTGAATCCATTGAGAGAGGGTGGTTCTCATCAGGAATTGGGGGAGAGACGGATTTTGTGACAAAAATTGGTAATTGTCGACACGAAATTGCATGTTGGAGAAAGAAAACTCTCCTCCCCCCCCTATGGGAAGGAAAAAATTAATGAACTTCAGCGGGCCTTAGAGGAGGTACAGACTGATGATTCCCGTACCCAAGATGAAATAGAGGTTACCAAAAAACTACAGAAAGCTTATAAGCACGAGGAAGATTATTGGCAACAAAAAAAGCTGAAACATGTGGCATACTTCAGGAGACCTTAATACGAAATTTTATCATGCCCTTACTAAACAACGTAGGGCTTGGAACAGAATAGTGGGAATGCACAATGAAAATGATCAATGGATCTCAGAGGAACAAGGATTAGAGAAGGTGGCTGCCGACTATTTCAATAAATTGTTCCAAACAACGAATCCTTCCGAATTTGATCATTTTTAGCGGAGATACCATCAATTATCACTCCGGTGATGAATCAGCGTTTGCTCCCGGATGCCACAGAAGAAGAGGTTAAACAAGCACTGTTTATGATGCACCCAGAAAAAGATCTTGGGCCGGATGGTTTGACGGCACTTTTCTTCCAACATTCTTGGACTATAATCAAAAAAGATATTATTGATTTGGTTAATGATTTTCTTCAAACGGGGAAACTGGATGCAAGATTGAATCTGACGAATATTTGTTTAATACCAAAGACATAGAGACCAACGCGTATGACAGAACTACGGCCGATTAGTCTCTACAATGTGGGTTACAAAATTATTTCTAAGGTACTCTGTCAGAGGTTAAAAGTCTTTTTATCCGCAATTATTTCGGAAACACAATCGGCTTTTATTCCAGGTTGGCTGATTTCGGATAATATTATTATTGCTCAGGAGATGTTCCATGGGCTTCGAGAAAATAATCATGTCAAAACAAATTTATGGCCATCAAGACGGACATGAGTAAAGCTTACGATAGAGTTGAATGGGTTTTTGTTCAAGCTTTACTTCAAAAACCGGGTTTTGATATTTATTAATAATGGAATGCATTTCGTAAGTTCAGTATAGAGTTTTATTAAACGGTTAACCGAGAGGACTGATAAATCCATAGAGAGGTTTATGTGCGTACTACAGGCTCAGATCCTGTTCTATCGGTATCTATTTGATGTTAGGACAGCTAATTCTAAGTGACTAGTTAAGTTGGAGAGAATGAGAGCAGATTCACGCAGAGAAATTCAGTCTAAAGAAGGGGTAAGCTATTCATCACGGGATCAGATGCATATGTGGCTTCATAATGCCTGAAAGAAAGCATGACGTTGATCTGGAGAGTATACATGTCATGTCTAGTTAGGAGAATGCAGTGAAAGTTACATGCAACTAAGATGATTGTGGTTCATGACTGGTCGCAAGTTGCTTTTATTGATGAAATCAGTGTTTCCATATGAGTGTGCACTCAAGCAGGGGATTATAACCCAAGTTGTTGGTATTTGGTTCTTGCTTCTAAGGAAAAGCTTGAGTTGACACACTCAAATAAAAAGGGGGAGGATGAAAGTGTTATGGTGACAAGACTTCAAAGATTTACATAAGTGTGATGCGTATCAGATGTCTCTAGGAAAGGCAGTGTTAGAAAAGTTGTTGTATCCGATAACGTAAGAGACGAGGCTGCAATACATAACTTAGTAATGATGTATCACCCAAGGTTGTGTGAACTGAAAGCAAGGACATGACGTGGTATGTGACTTGCTGAGCTGATAGAAGTTGGCGATGAAAAAGCCGTATGGACTTCGAGTTAATGAGGGAAGTTATGTGGGCCTTGGTGATTTGTAATAAGCCCAATTCCTTGTTAAGGGTTTTGGCGTTTGGAGTATAAGAGAACTGAGACTGTGACAAGAAACAGTTACGCGTCTGGGGTTTATTGAAGATGCACATGGATGTGTGTGATGTCGTCTTACCAGGCAGTTGAGAGATGTGTTGGTAGTTTTGTTAGAGAGAATTATATTTGCCAGAAAAGATAATGAGTAGTAGTTGCTCTTCATTGTAAATCTAATTAAGAGTGGTCGGCACGAATGTGTGCTGGTACCATATAACAACTTTGTTTGTGTTCTTATCTAATAAATGAGTTTTGGACGTGGTCCCGGAGATGAGGAAACAAACCTCGTTAACAAATCTCTATGTATTCTTTATTTTATGCACTCACATACTCTACATGAACAAACTTGCATAAGAACATATACACTAGCCACAATTTGTTTTCACAAAGACCAGTTAGGAGAACAGAAGAGAGAGGAGGAAATTGGACAGGAGAAAAAGGTGAGGTGGAGGTGAACGACCGAGGGTTCAAGGTGGAGATCTTGCCAGAAAGAGAATGTTTTATTTAGAACACTTAGATATAAACTCATTTTATCAGAATTCACAAATTATTTATAAAAAATTACAAATCATATGCATTCCTTTCAGATGTTTCCATTAAGATTGAATGAAAAATCAATATGGTAAATTAGTGTCTTTTTGAATAAATGTAAAATTTATTCAGTTGTAATCATTTTACTGAAAATAATATAATAGTTTTAAAATATACCTATAAAATACATATAATATTATGTATACAATTATTAAAATAATCTTAAACCTATCTGTATAATATTATGTATTACATCTTACATTCACCTAATGTATATATTTTAAATGAATGTTAATTAGATGAAAACAATTAAATATAAAATTTTAAATTTATTTAGTTATTTTGGAAGGAAAAATTGATATTATGATTGATTTATTCCCTCGTGAGAATGATTACTATAAGTATATTTAATGACTGTAATATTTTCGCGTTTGAACGAATATAACTTTATTTAGTAACAAGTCATTTTATCTGAGTGCTATATTTTGTTTGAGTGAAAAATAAACAATAAAAGAATAAAAATCAACAATGAAACACAACTAAAACTTAATGGGGAATTTTCATGTTTACCACATTATTGGTACCAAATATATTCCTTCTCAACGTTGGAAAAAGAAACATATCAAAACAAAATAATAAAAATTCTCAGTATTATATAACACATAAACTCAATCAAGTTGAGTTAAAAAAATATATTGACTAATAAAATAACTATGATTTATATTTTTGAAAAATAATAAATATTTTAAATCAGATAAATATATTAAATTCACTTTTATAAAGAATATATATAACAAGCACAAAATTTAGTTTTAATGTACATATATACAACATTATATATTTAAACTTTTAAAAATATTTGAGAAATTGCTTAAACTATTATATTATTAATATTACTTTCATTTTTATTTTAACCACCTTTACTTTTAATTTTAAGAGGTAAATAGACACTTACATCTCTGGGCTTAGGTAATCTAGACTTGTAGTTTAGATACGAGGAGTGAAATTTGGAGGGTGTGGCTTAGGATTTTAAAAATAAATAAATACATAAAATTTAAAATATTTTTTTTTTAAATAATTTATGGATTTTAAAATAAAATTTTGGAAAATAAATTTGAAAAAAATGGAAACAAATTACAAAAGTTCAAATTTAAAAATGGAAAATTGTTTAAAATACCAAATTGCTACCATCACTTTTCATGTTTACCTTAATCACTTTACTCTCATTTTTTAAGTGAAAAAGATATTTATAATCCTAGGATTAATTAATCTAAGATTTTGGGTTTATAGTTGAGGGGTGGGGTAGGATTTTGGAATGTTAAATTTAGGATTCTAATTAATCTAAGATTTTTTTTACCTCTTAATAAAAAAGATATTTGTGAAAATGTCTTTTTAGTGAAAATAAAGACGAACAATATGGTAAACATGAAAATTCCCCATTAAAAATGTATAATCCAAAAACTTTATTTTTTTAATTATTATTTCTTAAAATAATTATTTATATTTATATATCTATAAAACAAATATAGAAAGTTTGTTTGACCATATAATGAAAGCTCATACATTTATGTATTTGTCAAATGACCTTCTAATGAACATAAACATGAGTAGTGGTAAAAAACTAGGGAAAAAACAAAATACCCCCAAAATATTTATTTCTGTGAATCGCGGATAACCACTTAGTATAAAAATAAACATGAAACTAAATAACACTTATCTTAGTTTCAAATACTTGTTTTGGATATTATTTCAGATCTTCGATCAAAGTTTTTTCTTGTTATTTATATTTTTGAGATTTGTTGTAGTTAATAATGTAGCATTTTAGTTGTGTCTAGATTCTGTATTTGTAGAACTTTAGAATTTCTCATAAAAGTAGAATTTGCATTCAGGATAATTGTATCTACCTTTATATTGCGTAAACTTCGCATTCTTTATATTCAGAATTCCATTTAAATTAGATTATTGATTCTAAAGAAAGTAGAACATAATTATAAAATAAGTTTGAAAGTATCATTTGTTTAACTTGAAATTCAATTTCTACCATACCATTTGTTGTAGAAGTGAAATCTTCTTTCCATAAAACATAATTTAAAATTTTAATTTAATAAGTTTTGCAATCTAAAAATATCAGTTATGTATATGAGTATTTCATCAATTTTTCTATTTTTATAATTTTTATTCATAAAACTATTTATTATTAATTTTGATAAATGGAAATAGTAATTGTGCCAAAAATGAAAAAATAATGTTTTAAACTAAAGGGACAAAAATTGTGAATCTTTGTTATATTTTGGAAAATTTTCCAATGTCTTTTAGTGCATTATATTTTAGAAGACTTTTATGAAATTTTCTACCCTAAAATCAAATAACTAAAAAATAAAAAACATTTTACTAAACTTAAAATCAGCTTATAAAGTGTTTAATATATAAAAAAAAACTAAATAAATATAAGTTAAATTTATTTTAAAAATACAACTAATATTATAACATATATTACCAAACCCTAAACGAAACACTATTCTGATTCATGCTACATTCATTCATCTTTGTAAGAAAAAAAATCAAATTTAGTAAATCTAAATTTTCATGTTTTAAAAAAATATTTATAATTACATGATTTCATTTTTACCATCAAAATACCTTTTTATAAAATTTGTAAATTATATTAAAGATTTAATACATAAGAAAACTTCACTAACGAGAAAACGCTTCACGGGGTTATGTTCGTAAAAATGCATACTAGTTTTTTTGTTTAGTCATAAGAGACCGATTTTGATTTCACTAACCTTTTAATTATTTTTTCATTTGATTAAATTTGAATATATTTTTCCATTGTCATATTTTAAAAATTCCCTACATGTCCGCTTAAAACATAAAAAAATGCATCTCAAGAAAAAAATATTAAATACATTTACACATCGGTTTATCAAAAAACAAAAATCATAATTTTCAAGAGCTCGTTGTATTTAGAGCATAATTCTCTTGTAAAAATAATTACGAGCGGTCTAATGATTTTCAAAAAGTATATATAATTTTTTTATAAGGTTTAACTATAACTAATAATTTTTTGAGATTTTGTGTAGTTAATAATAGTTTGGGTTCCAATATATTTTATTTTTACACATATTATTTTATCATAAAATTTTTAAAATAAATAATATTATTCAGATTTAGAGGTTTTTTTTTGTTATTTGTACTTCTATAAATGTATTTAATCAATATAAATTAAATTATTTAAACAATTGGTTATCTATGTCTTATATATGTGTCTCATGAAATATATACAATCTTTAAGTATATTATAATTTATTAAATCTACTATAGTTTTTGTAAACTATGATTATTGGTTTATTTATAATATAAAATAACAGATAATTTCCATATTCTTTTAGATAGATTATATAGATCTAAATCATCAAAAATATGGGGAACTTTCATGTTTACCACATTATTGATACTATTATTTATTTTTACTTTCACTAAAGAGTTATTTACACAAATACTTTCTTTCTTAAGAGGCAAAAAACAGATTAATTAGAATCCTAAATTTTACATTCCAGAATCCTACCTCACCTCTCAACTCTAAACATTAAGTCTTAGATTAATTAACCATTGAGTTATAAGTGTTTTTTTCTCTCTTTAAAATGAGTGTAAAAGTGGTTAGATAAACATGAAAAGTGGTATAAAAATTATGGTATTTTAGAAAATTTTCCTAAAAATATATAACCTTTTAAATTCATTTCAACCGTATTTACATCTATCCCTTATATATATACATACATATATATATATATATATATATATATATATATATATATATCTTAGAACATTACAACATGTTTAGATACTCACATGTTATCACTAAGAGGATTCTTAAAATCCTTAGAAAAATAGGTTGGTTCATCTAAACATATGTTATAATTTTTATTAAACTAACTATAAAATTAATTAGTAGTTTATAAAAGAATATTCTCATTCTTTCCTAAAATAAAAGTTACGGAATTACCTAATATGATTAACAAATATATGATTATTAATGATTTTGAATAATATAATACTTGATAATAGTTATTGTATCTTCCATCATTTTTTTTATATTCTTACAAAATTAAACAATCATATTAGGCATATCATAAAAAAATATTTTTTTTCTTATATGCTATATTTTTAATTTTTAAAATGATGATAAATTATTAAGACTGTTAGAAATCCACATTGAAATTTTTGTGATCAATGGTTTAACTGTTTGGTATAACAAAATTCAAATGATCATATGTTAATTTTTCAGAATTTGTATTTAGTAGGAAACCTCAATTAATAAATATTTATATTGATAAAAATAATATTTTCTTAGCAGAAAATACAAAAATGTTAATAAAATCATATGAGTACCAAGCCTAAATTAATAAATATTCATATTAAAATATACTATATATCTATGTCAATATCATTTAAATTTAATTATATACCTTGTAAAATAAATATATGATTATTATGATTTCTTATCAATAAAAATAATTGTAAATAAAAAGATGGATTACTTTTTTTATGGGTCTACTCCAATTTAATTATATACATAATAGTTATTCGTTTCTCAATTATTCAATATATTTATTATTGCATAATACGTAAATGAAATCAAAATAAATAATAATATATATAAATAATTTGTATACATAATTAATGTTCATTCCGCGCAATATTTTTTTTTAATCATATCATTTCAAAAATACAATTATTCATATCGAAGCGAGATGTTTCCTAACTCGCCTCTCACTCAACACGGAGAACCAATGAAGGATCCAACAATATAAAGAACTGCAGTCGGGGTCCAGTACCTATCACTAACTCGACCTGAAATCTCTTTCACCATCAACAAACTCTCTCAATATATGCACATGTCTACCGACGTACACTGGCAAGCTGTTAAGCGTCTACTGGGATACTTATCAGGAACAAGGAAGAAAGGCATCTATTTCTCCGGCAGCAATCAACACTCAATACACGCTATACAGATGGTGACTGGGCCGGAAACAAAGATGACTATAGCTCCACTGGCGCCTACATTATCCAACCTTGGGAGAAACGCAATTGTGTGGCCATCCAAGAAGCAAACCGGTGTGGACAGATCATCCACGGAAGCCAAGTAACAGCCTCCAGCATCAACAACAGCCGAGATATGCTGGATCACATCGCTCATCTCAGAAATTGGATTTAAGATAATATGAATGCTTGCTATATATTGCGATAACATTGGTGCGATCCACCTAGCTGAAAATCTAGTGTTTCACTCGAGGATGAAACATCTCGCAATTGACTATCACTTTGTGTGCCATCAAGTTCAGAATAAGAACCTTCACGTCTCACGTATAGCATCTGCTGATCAACTCGCCGATGCTCTCACCAAGCCCCTACAATGCTCCAAATTTCATAACCTGTTTATTAAGATTGGCCTCGTCAATGGTGGTCCATCTTAAAGGGGCGTATAAGATATGGAAGGAGTATCAACACATACTTCGGTCCCAAGATACAATCCTTATAATCACTCCATGTATATAGTCTTTCCTTTCATGTATATTCTCGTCTGTGTATAAGTATGGTCGATTCTCGTTGTCAATAAACATATCATTCCATAACATAATAATTGGACAGGAGAAAAAGGTGAGGATGGGTCAGGAGGGTCTGGAGGGATAGGAAGGGGAGGGATTGGTTCACTGGAGGTGAACGACGTAGGGTTCAAGGCGGAGGCCTTGCCAGGAGTTTTCCAAGCATTCTTCATTTAGAGTTGTGCCAGAGAGAGATTGTCTTTTTTTAGAACTCTTAGATTATAAAATCATTTTATCAGAATTCACAAATTATTTATAAGAAAATATAAATAGTATGTATTCCCTTCAAATGTTTCCATTAAGATTGAATGAAAAAATCAATATGGTGAATTAATGGTTTTTTGAATGAATGTAAAATTTGTTAAATCATAATCATTTTACTGAAAATAATATAATAATTTTAAAATATACCTATAAATACATATAATATTATATACAAAATTATGAAAATAATTTTAAATATATATGTATAATTGATTAAGATAACTGATTAGATATTTAAGTTTTATAATTAACATCAGCCTAATATTACATCTTACATTCACCTAATGTATATAGTTTTAAATGTATGCTAATTAGAAAAAAATAATTAAATATAAAATATAAAATTTATTTAGTTATTTTGGAAAATGAGAAATTGATATTATAATTTATTTATTCCCCTGTGGGAATGATTACAAGATTGAAATGTTTAGAAACAAATATAAGTATATTTAATGATTGGGATATTTTCGCTTTTGAACGAATATAACTTTATTTAAACAAGTCATTTTACATCTGAGTCCTATATTTTTTTGAGTGAAAAATAAATAATAAAAGAATAAAAATCAACAAGGAAACACAACAAAAAATCATTGTTTTTCTTATGTTTTATTCCAAACCAAATCTATTTCCTTCTAAAAGTCGGACAAAGAAACATATCAAAACAAAATAATTAAAATTCTCAGTATTATATATAACATAAACTTAATCAAGCTGAGTATAAAAAATATATTGACTAAATTTACTATAGTTCTTCGTTAATAAATAAAATAAAAAATATATAATAACTATACTTTATATTTTGAAAAGTAATAAATATTTTAAATCTGATAAATATATTAAATTCACTTTTATAATATATATATAACAAGCCGCAAATTTATCTTTAAAAATTATATATTTAGACAGAATTATATATTATAATTTTAAAATATTTTAGAAATTGCTTAAATTACTACATTCCTGATATCCCTCTTCATGTTTACTTTAACCACATTTACTTTTAGTTATAAAGAGGTAAATAGATACTTATATCACTAAGATTAACTAATCTAGACTTATAGTTTAGATTTCAAGAGTGGGTTTTGGAGGGTGGGGCTTAGGATTTTAAAAATAAATAAATATTTAAAGTTTAAAATATTTTTTTAAATTTATAAAGAATTTACGAATTTCAAAAAAAATTTGGAAAATCAACTAGAAATTTTTTTGGAAACAAATGTATGTTTTTATATCTATTAGTCAAAGATATATAAACAAATGTATGTTTATAATCTATTAGTCAAAAATTTGGAAACAAATGTATGTTAAAAATGTATAATCCAAAAACTATAAGAAAAAAGTTTTTTAATAATTATTTATATTTATATATCTATTAGTCAAAGATATATAGGTTTTTTCCTCCTTAATGAAAGCTCATAAATTATGTATTTTTGAAAATGATCTTCTAATGAAAGTAAACATAAATAGTGGTAAAAATAGGGTAAAACAGAATTCCCCCAAAATATTTATTCATGTGAAATCGAGGGTACCATTTAGTATCAAAATAAACATAAAACTAAATAAAACTTATCTGAGTTTCAAATACTTGTTTTGAATATTAATTCAGATCTTCGATCAAAGTTTTTCTTGCTATTTAGATTTTTGAGATTTTGTGTAGTTAATAATAGTTTGGGTTCCAATATATTTTATATTAGCCATATTCTTTTATTATAGTATTTTTGTAAATAACAAGATTTTCTTGTTATTCGGATTTCAAGTTTTTCTTGTTATTTGGATTTCAATAAATGTATTTACTCCATAGAAATTAAATTATTTAAATAATTGGTTATCTATGTCTTATATATGTGTCTCATGAAATATATAAAATCTTTATGTGTATTATAATTTATTAAATCTATTATACTTTTAAACTATGATTATTGGTTTGTTTTAATATAGAATGACAAATAATTTCAATATTATTTTATATATATTATATTGATCTAAATCATTAATAATATATAACCTTTAAAATTCATTTCAACCCTATTTACATCTATAGATTATGAAAGTCGAATATTAAAATGATGTGGCATACATGCAGGTGATGATGTCTCATTATAGTCATCATAAAAGAGAGAAAATATATTTTTTATCTATATATGTTAGTTTTATTATATATACTTAATTATTATATTTTAAACATATTTTCTTATAATCTTTTATTTCTAATCAAAATGGTTTTATTTATTTATTAAGTGTTCTGGCTTTGTTCGAGATAAAAATTAATTATAACATGTTATAAATATATTACTTACTATAAGTGTGGATGTAACTATAAATTAAATTAGATCTGTTCTAAATATATATTAATATAATAAAACTTATTAAGCCTATTATAGTTTTAGTAAACTATGGTGTAAAAAATCAGTTTATAATAAAAATGATAAATGGTCTTCCATATTTTAATTTAGATTCTATAGATTTAATAATTAAAATTGTAAATGATATTTTATATTCATTTATATAAATTATAAAAAGTGAATATTAAATTGATGTGGCATACATGTAATTGATGTTGTGTGTATCATCAAAGATTTATTTCTGCTTTTTGGGTCAATATAAATTTCTTTCTTCTTTTTGGTCAACAAAGACTTCTTTTTCATGGTCAACACTGATTTCTTTCTTTTTTTTTGTCTTTAGTGGTATGTACTTATTTTATTTTCCATTATAATACATATAATATTATCCAGTTGATTTGTTTCCTCAAACCCCACCGGTAGATACTAATTTATAAAACACAGCCCGTGATTTTTCTATTTATTTTGGAAAATGAAATTGCGATGAAGTATAACATATAGTCATATGAAGTAATGCAAACTATGTCATCGTCATCGACTCCCAATTTCTTCACTTAATTAACAACTATATATAGAACTACTCTTCACCACACCACGACATAAACCGTGAACATATTATGCACCATATTCAAAATGGTGTCAGTATTGTATGTGTTCATGACTCTAACCATTATTTCCATTAATTTAAAGATCTTTCAAGCCAAACCTAATGTCACTATCCATGAGCAATCCATTTTTGATTACCACCAGAAATGGATGATTCAGTTCTCTAAAGTTTACAAGGATGACTTGGAGAAAGAGATGAGGGTCAAAGTGTTCAAAAAAAACTTGAAATTTATAGAGAACTTCAATAATATGGGGAATCAAAGCTATAAACTTGGTGTCAACGAGTTCACCGATTTGACTAAAGAAGAGTTTCTTGCCACCTACACCGGTCTCCGAGGCATTAACTTAACTTCACTACCCAAAGCGGTTGATCAAACGATGTCATCTAGGAAACTGAACTTTAGTGAACTTTATTTTGTCAAAGACTGGAGAAACGAAGGAGCTGTAACACCTGTCAAATATCAAGGATCATGTTGTAAGTTTTATTTGATTACTTATTACTCTCTCAGTTTTATATTAAGTGTTGTTTTAGTTTTTAAATTTATTTCATAAATGTCATTTACATTTTCAAGGTAAATAGTAAATACTCCCTCCGTTCCTTAATGTTACATATTTTAGAAAATAACACTGTTTCAAAAAGATGTATTTTTTATATTTTCAATGCATATTTTGTCAACTAATAATTATTAATTACAAATTTCAAAAAACATAATTATCCTTTTAGATTTTTTTATTGGTCTAAAATTATTGAAAAAATACAATCACAAAAAATTATGCATTTATTATATGTTTTATTAATATGTGTGAAAAATTTAAAACATCTATCATATTGAAACAGAGGGAGTATTTTTTCCTGTTTTTACTTCTACTTTTAACTCATTAATTCATAAAATCAAACAACATAACCTATTAAATAGGGGTAAAATAGAAATTTAATCATATTCTTAACTCGTGTGCAAAATACTTAAATAATAATTATAATGAAATGGAGAAAGTATAAACAGTTTTTATGAACTGGAAATTTTACAATGTAGTACATAGCTAGATTGGTCATTTAATGTCATAAGATAAAAATAATACATCCCGCATAAAAATGATAATCCCCAAGTTAGGTAATTTGTTTCATCAAAATAAAGTAATCAATATCTATGTGCAGCATGTTGTTGGGCTTTCTCAGCTGTAGCAGCGGTGGAGGGTTTAACAAAAATTTCTGGCAACAACCTCGTATCACTGTCGGAACAACAACTTGTAGATTGCCATAATGGTTGTGAGCCAGGAAATATGGTAGCTGCTTACAACTACATGATAAACAACGGTGGTATTTCTTCAGATTCGGAATACCCTTACCAAGCGAAACCAGGGCAGTGCCGTTCCAACGTCAAATCCGCCATATGGATAAAAGGGTACGAACAGGTCCCAAGCAACGACGAGTATGCGTTGCTCGATGCTGTACTCAGACAGCCCATCTCAGTGACCATTGATACGAGATTGGACAGTTTCATGCATTACAAAGAGGGAGTGTTCAATGCGCCGGACTGTGGGACCCAACCAGATCATGCAGTGACACTCGTTGGGTATGGGGTAACGGACGATGGGATCAAGTACTGGTTGGCTAAAAACTCTTGGGGTGAGAACTGGGGTGAGAAAGGTTACATGAGGATCCGTAGAATGGTGGAGTGGCCTGAAGGAATGTGTGGTGTGGCTCAGCATGCTTCTTATCCGGTAGTTTGATGTTTAATATTGAAGTGATCATATACATTATTAGTCTGGTTATGGATTGTTGACATATGGTCTAAAACTACATCGTAACTTATAATGATAATATATTGCCTCCCTTTTGAAATAAAAAAATTATCGGTTTGTCATCTCAATTTTGTTTCATAAGATATACTAAAGCTTGACCCGCCCGCCCGAGCGGATGTTTGTTTTTATTTTTTGTATAAGTAAATATTATTTTCATAATCAATGATATATATACATATATTAACATTTACCATATAATTAATTATATATTATTATATTTCCAAAAATATAGTGTGAATGTCATAATTTAATTTATTTTTTCAAATTGTATTTTGTATCGCATCTTTCTTATAATATATTTGTTTTATTAGTTTAGAACTGAAATTTTAGATTAGAAAATATATTGTATTTTAACATTATTTATCAGTAATTTATACATTAATAAATTTGGTACTTGTATGTATAACTGAATTTTATTTTTTTAGCAATAGATAATTAATTATGTATAAATTTTTTTTAATATTGAAAAAAGATTATGTGCACTAATAAATTAGGTTTTAATAGATTTAGTTATTTTGGTTTACAATTTGAGAATGATAAACGATTGAAAAACATAATAAAAAATTTGGGCTTAAATAAATATAAAAATCCATTCAATAACTCATTTCAGATAGATTTATATAACTATTTTATTTTGTTTTCGTTGTAACAGATTTATATAACTATCTATATATTGGGAGATTTTGTAAATATGTTGAGGAATATTTGGATATTTATAGATCAGTTTTATATTATTCAAATATTTCTCTATAATATAATCTTTAATACGCTAACTGTTGATAGATAGTTTAAGGAAATATTGTTTAAAATATCAAAATTACTATTTTAAAATGTTTATAGATAGTTGGTATTTATGTATTGTGGTATTAAGCATAGTTTATATAATATGTTTTATCTAAGAAGATGAAGAATGATATTTATATATAGTTCTTCACAATTTTTTTTATTTCCCAATATATTTGAAAATATATTTTAGCATTAATTAGTTAGAAAAGACTAAGGTATGTTATATGCTTGCTTTAAATTATGAAGAAACAATTAATGCTAAACTCTAGTAATAATTAGATTTTAGTGGCAAAATCTGTAATTTTTAAATTGTAGTAAGGGTTATTTTATTTTTGTACTTCAGTTTTAATAACATAGATTGTTTGTATTATTATCTTATAGAAAGACATTCCAAGTTTCAACTCTATTTTTCGGGGAATTTTCATGTTTAGCATATTATTCATCTCTACCTTCACTATAGAGACGTTTTCACAAATACATTCTTCATAAGAGGCAAAAGATTTTTATATTCTTGCTTTATATATATACATATATATATATATATAATAAATAATTATATATGTTTTCAAATTTGAACTTTTTATAATTTTCTTTTTAAAACAAAACAAATTTCAGTTATTTTTTTGGTAATTTCTTTTTCTTTATAAATTTTATTTTTTGAAACTTTTTTATATATTTTTTCAAATATTTATTTATATATTTATTAGAATCATAAACTCTATTCATTCCTCAACTCTAATCCCTAAGTCTCAGATCAATCCTAAGGTTATAAGTGTATTTTTTACTCTTTAAAAATGATGGTAAAGTGGTTAACATAATCATGAAAAGTGGAATTATGAATGTGGTATTTTAGACAATTTCCTTTTTTTTTGTTTTCTTAGTAACAAATATTGTATTTTTGGGATATTCAATAAAATTAGAACTATATAATTCTTGCACAATCTATTAAGATTAATCTATTAACTAAGAAAATATGACAAGAAAATAGAATATAAAAAAATGAACAAGTCTAAAGAGAGAAAAAAATGTTTAAATGATCTAATAAATAAGGTTTTTTTTTTTTGTAAATAAGACTCAAAATTTCAATTCAAATGCAAAAATAATTCATGAATTTTTGGAAATTTCATTTTCCATATTGACCACGCAAGTTCGAGTTATTCACAAAATACCATTATTTTTTTATTTTTTCGTTTTCAAAAATGCTTATTTTACTCAGGCATTCTCATTTTTCTCTTTTATTACAATATGGTCATTGTGATCAATGCACTAACCACTATGGAAAACCAATTTCAAGCTCTAAATGCACCTAAAATCAAATCTTCATATCCTCATTTTTACACATACAAACCAATTCTATTTCACTTTCTCTCTCATTTCATTCCAAAATCCCAACTTTTGTTATTTTAAAAATTATTAGCTAATTATTAGAGTTAATCAAGTTCATGATTTTTGGACAAGAACGAGTGGGTAACTTTCATTAAGAATTTATGTGTGCTTGGAGAAGCTAAACATGAATCTCATCAAACTCAAAAATGATATTTGATTTTTTTCAGATTGTTATTGAAGACTTCCCGAGAAGTATTGTTGGTGAAAACTTCTCGGGATCTTCCTTATTGTTACATGAAGTATTCTCACTGTCGTAAGAAGTCTATTAGTTTTGAAATTGAAAATTAATAGTAAAATATTCTATTTCGTGTTTCTTGTCAAATTTTTGGTTACGAAAGGAGAATTCTGTATAAGTATTCTCTAAAAATTTCAAATATGGTCAATTGCAAAAGTCCTCTACGCAAACTTCTTATGGCAGTGAGAAGATTTCATGTCACCGTAAGAAAATATTCAATAGATTCTCTAGAAGTCTTCTAAGAAAAAGTCAAATATATACAAAATTTTGATCAATTGTAAAACTAACCTTTTTGTAAGAGTAGACTTCTCTTGTATTTTGAGAATTTTTTAAATACAAACGTAAACCAATACTTACAAATGATGAGCTCTCAAAATTCTATTGTTGAGTAGACTTCTTAAAAAAATTTTCTTCGTAGATTTGCAATAGCAAAAGTGATTTAAATTAAAGACTTCTTAAGGAGTCTTCTCGAAGAAGACTTTTGTTGAATGCATAAGTCATGGAAATACTTTTGTAGAAGTGTTATACATCAATGTTTATTAAACTTTCATCTTCTCTAATTTTAAAATGAATTTTTAAGATTTTCTTTTTAATTCATGTGTATTAATCAATATTGGATTCCTGAATGAAATTTATAACTTAATTGGTGATAATTGTGAGGTTACAAATATTTATATTTATTAATGTTTTTAGCTAATGAGAAAAGACTTCTACAGAAGTTTTCTTTGTTATTTTTTGTAAAATTTTCAGTTTCTCCAAATTTAAAATGATTTTTTTAATTCATGTGTATTTTTCAATACCAATGCTAATAAATAAACAAAAAATGTAAAAAATCCATGTATTTATCAATGTTTGATCTTATGTTATATGTCTGTAAGCGTTATATATTCCTGTGATGGCTTCCTCATGTCTAATAACTACGCATGTGCTTGTAAGCTCCAATCCTTTGACCAAACTCTACACGTCTCTAATAAAATGTAAAACGTTTGCTTGCTTTTGTACCTTATGGCTGATAATAGAGCTTGACAAATTAACCGAACCCAAAAATTTGAAGCGAACCCCTGATCCGAACCCGACATAGGTACTGAAGGGATCTTTTCTTACGGTATTTCGGGTTATGGGTTTTACCCAAACCAAACGAGAACTTAAATGAATATCCGAAAGAATCCGAAAATTCAAAATTCTAAATAAGCGTGTACCCTACCCAATCTCAATTTCTAATATGTATCCAAAACACAATAAGATATTATTGAATACCTACACTAATTGGTAATTACATGAATAATTAACTCAAATACTTAGTCTAATATATATATTATTTGGTTAATATTAATGTTTTTCTGTTGACATTGCATTTGAGGTTTAGTTATGAATAAATTTTTGAAGTTAACTTAACTAGTTTTTTATGTTTATAGAATTATTAGTTGTTAACTATAATTTTTTATGTTCCAAAGTCCTTCATACAAGGCTTTGGTTTGTCATGAATCATGATATGTTTAGTATTATCACATTTAGTTCAATGACAAATCTTATATGGTTGATAGACAAGTTTTACAAAATTATTTTGAAGGACATCAATATGGTTTGAAGAAGCTAAATACATAAATTTATTGAAACAATTAAAATTACATTGATTTTAATCAAGTATAAATTAGTAGTTTTAGAAAAGATAACCCGATTAGTATCTGATACCAAAACTATTTTGGTTTTAACTGGATCTTGAACATGTAACTAAACCCAAACCGGATCCGATTCAACCCAAACCGAATCCGATCCGTGAAGAGAAGATGATGAGGGAATAATAAGAAGAGCCGAGAGAGAGAGAGAGAGAGAGAGAGAGAGAGAGAGAGAGAGAGAGAGAGAGAGAGAGAGAGAGAGAGAGCAAAAAATTATGAGATTAGGGTTTAGAGTTTTAAAATTTCTGTTTTAATTTAATAAAAAAAATATTATTATATTTTTAATTTAATCTTTAACTGAATAATCTATAATTTTACTAATAAACATCATGAATTATTGATTATTTTCAGTTATGTTAAAATTAAAGGTAAAAATTGAGATTCGTTTCGGTTCGGAAGACTTCTTGAAAACTAACAAAAAATACACTATAAGATTTCTCAAGAACCCTAAATTTATTATTAGTTCCACAAGAATTTTCAAAAAGTCTTTGGAAAAATTACAAAAATAAAAAAATAATTCACCATTTTTTCCTTTAGTATAAAACCAATTTTATTTTGTTCCTATAATATAATATTTTCATAATCCCAAAGTATCCCTTGATTAATCAAATGAAATAAATTTTCTAATAAATTTAATAAAAATAAGGAAATGAAGAATTTATTTCCTTTTAATTAAAAATAAAAATGAAATAAATTTTGAATTTAAATATTAAAAACAAAAGGAAATAATATTTGAAAATTTTAATTAAAAAAGGAAAAATAATTTTAATTAAAAATAAATAAATAATATTAATATTAATATTAAGAATAAAAGAAATAGTATTTTCAAAATTTTAATTAAAATAAATTAAATAAAATTAAAAATATTTTAAAAAATAACACTATGGAGAAATCATGGTTTGATGAAGAAGAAGAGGTCAATTTTTTTTTCTGAAAAGAAAATCACCTCTACACGTTTTAGGAGAGTAAAATATTACAAATATTTTTAGAATATTTTCATAACTGAATTTCACATATCTTCAGAAATCTGGTTTTCTCATCCGTAAAATGTAGTTTCTACACTGCGTAGAAAATGAACAACTAATCGTAAGCAGATTCTATCATATGTAGCTTTTTGAGTTGTGTCTACATTTCCTATTCGTATAACTTTAGAATGTCTCATAACAATAGAATCTGCATTCATAATAAATGTAGCTACCTTTAGATTGCTTAGACTATGCATTCTTCATATTTAAAATTCCATTTAAAAGTAAATTTTTGATGCTAGAGAAATTAGAATAACTTGTTTAACATGAAATTCAATTTCTACTATGCCATTTTTTGTAGAATTGAAATCTTCTTTATGTAGAACATAATTTAAAATTTTAATTAATAAATTTTAGAACCCAAAATATACCAGTTTATGTGAATTGGTATTTCATCATTTTGTGTTTTTTTTTATAATTTCTTGATTCATAAAACTATTTATTATTAATTTTGATAAATGAAAAGAGTAATTTTGCCAAAAATGGGACAAAAAAATTTTATGCTAAGGTGACAAAAATCATGAATCTTTTTTCTATTTTGGAGTTTTTCCAAACTCTTTTAATGCATTATATGTTAGAAGACTTTTAGGAATTTCTTTACCTTAAAATCAAATAACTAAATAGTAAAATATACTTTACTAAACTTAAAATCACTTATAAAGTATTTAATATACACAAAACTAAACACATATAGGTTAAATTTATTTTAAAAATAAAAACAATACTATAACATATCTTACCAAACCCTAAGCAAAGAATTATCATGACTTAATCTACATTTATTCATCTTTGTTGAAAACAATTTAACTGTAGTAGATCAAAATTTACATCATTTAAAAATATTTATAATTACATAATTTCAATTTATCCCATCAAAATATTTTTTTATAAAATTTATAAATTCTTTTAAAATTTAATACATGAGAAAAATTTCCGAAAAGTCTTCTCACAGAAGATTTTCCGAGAGTTTTTCTATGAGAAAACTTCACTAACCACATAAGGCTTCATGAGGTTATGTTCGTAAAAGTGCATACAGGTTTTTTTGTTTAGTCATAAGAGACAAGTTGTAATTTCACTAACTTTTTAGAATTTTTTTTGCATTTGATTAAATTTTGTTATAATTTTCTATTTAAATCAAGTGTTATGTCATATTTGGAAAATTTCATGGATTTCCACTTAAAACATATAAAAATGCATCTCAATTAGAAAAATATCAAATACTTTTATACATCGATATTTCCAAAAAAAAGTCCTGATTTTTCAAGAGCTCGTTGTCTTTAGAACATAATTCTCTTGTAAACGAATTACGAGCGGCCTAATGATTTTCAAAAAGTATATAGATAATTTTTTATAAGGTTCAACTATAACTAATAAATTTTTATTGTTATTTGTTATGTCCTGATTTCATTAACATAACTTTTCCCCAGTCAAAGAAAAAACATATATAGTTTTTACTCACCATCATTTTTTGCAAGTTTAAGTGGGACAAATTCAAATTATTTACAGAAAAAAAGTTCGGACGAGAGATGTTGGAGGCAATTCTTAGGAACTTTCCCTCAAAGAACCACTATTGACCTCCCATTGAGCACCTAAAGGTTGAGATCTATTACCAATCCTACTTAGAAAAATACAAAAAGATACAAGCAAAAATAAAAAATAAAATTTGTGATTCTAAAAAATACGAAGAGATAAGAGAAAAACTAGAAAAACTTAAAATTTTATAACATGTCCAATGCTAGTATCTTATATGAAATCTAGCTTTTAAAAGGATAAAAATAAATAAAAAGTTTTGAGAAATCATGAAAACCGGTTCTCATATGATAACTTTTAAGACATTTTCAACAAAGAACATCATTTTAAGGACCATCAAAATGAAAGTTTGACGGTTGGTTTCTCCAATAAAATACCTCAAATTTATCTTTAAAACTCTATACATTTTTTAATTTTAGTCCTTAACTTTAATATAATTCAATTATAGTGATTAAACTTTATACAGATAAATATTACATAGAGATTAGAAATATTGAATACAATATTTATAAATATAATTTATTATAAAACAAAAATCCATAACATAATTTATGTATGTAATATAATTTATGTGTGAAATAATAATTTATTTAAATAATAATATTTTATGTGTGAAAATAATTTATATGTGTAATATAATTTATGTGTGAAATATAATTTATGTGTCAGATAATGATTGTATTTAAATAACCAAAAAAAAAACAATTATATGTAAAATAATAAGTGTATTTTAATAATTATATTTTATTTTATTATTTAACATATTTACATATTTTTATGTATTAATAATATAGGTAATATATATGGATATTTAGGTGAGATATACTTTTATGAGGACTAAAGTAACAAGAAAGTTAATATTAGTACAATTGTATGAAAGTTTCATAACTTAAAGAACTAAAAGAGAAAATAAAGAGTGTTTTGAGGGTCCACTGTTCATTATCTCAAAATTTAAGGATTTAAAAATATTTCGAAGAACAAAAAAATTAAAATTTAAGGGTTTAAGTATCTGTTAGAGATGCCTATAGAACTCCATTAAAAAGTTTTAGGCTTTAGCTAGCCGGCGTAATGTTTTTATTGTAGAATATGATTATTTTAATTATAAAATTTACCTATACTAAAATATAAGTTTTATTTGTGAGATCATTTTAAGCTATTTCTTAATCGTGTTTCTCATCATTGAATTTAAATGCTATACTATAGGCTTCATAATCTATGATATTTAAAACAGAATTCATTTCAGAAAGAGATTATGTGTGTAGATTCAAAAATTTCTATAACATATCTTGAATTTTGTATTTAATAATTTGCTCCTGAAAATCTATTGGACTTCCTATAAAATGACTTCATATACAAAGATTTTTAAAACCATTTAATTTTTAAAAAATATTGGAATTTGGTGAAATATTTGAAATCTTAATTGAACACACCAATTTGAAATCACTAATGCATGGTTTAAAATATAAAATCCAATAATATTGAATTTCAAAACATAACTAGAGCGCGATATTTTTATCCAATATTTTTTTTTATCCTAAATATTTGGTTCATAAGCTAAAATGTTAAAATATATAGTGTGCATTTGGTGATATATATATATATGCATATATATTATGTAAAATTAATATACCTCGTTTGATATTTATTATTGTTTTATGTTTTATATGTATTATACTTTGACGTTAGTTGTTAGATGCATGACTGGTTTCCCCGCTATCATCCGCAAATGCAACTTTTGCGGTTGGTAGCGGTCATTTGCGGGTGATAGCGGTTGTTGGTTATAAAGTTCAACTATAACTAATAAAGTTTTATTGTTATTTGTTATGTCTTTAATTCTAATTTAATTGGTTTTTTATTTAATTATGTCAATGTGTTTCTACTGTGATATCAAGTTGTTAGATTAAAACGGTTGTTATTATTTATATTTTAATAAGGGTTTATTATACCACGGATGTGGCGTCCAGTTAGTTTAAATGCATGTGTTGGTGTTGTTGTGCTTGTTGGTTCGATTCACCGTGGGAAGAGTGCTTTATGCTATAAATGATATTAACAAATCCTGGCTCCGAGCCTATGAGAGATTAAGGTTCAAAGTTTGAACTCCCCTAAAAAACGGTTTGTTATGATAAATAATATATGTCAATTTCAACATGACCATTGAAACAACTTAGGGCATGATTGTTTTTCCGCTACCACCCGCAAACACATTTTTTTGCGGTTGATAGCGGTTGTTGGTATTTTTCAACAATTATAGAAAATGCTATAAATCGTTTCAACCCGCTATAAACCTCTAAAATTCAAAAGCTGATTCAAGCTAGCGTTTGCGGTTACGGGAGGGTAAAATTTTTTTCTTTCAAAAAACTATATAAAAATTAAAAATATTTAATTAAAATTTTAAATTAAAATAATAGACATACTAATATATATATATATATATATATATATATAGAAAAATATTTCTATATTTTTTAAAGTTAATAGTATAATTTTTTAAATATGATTTTTAATATTTTATAATTATATAACATGTGAACATTATTAATTTATTACTTAATCACTGTTGCATTTGGTAGTTAACAAGTTATAAATATTATGTAAACGCAACAATTTTTAACCATTTTACGAATCGTTCAAATCTCTTAATAACACATAAAACTGTAATCACTATCATCTACAAACGTCCCCAACCGTTGTTATTACACCAGTCAGCCCCTAAATGACAACCTATTAGATACTTATGATCGAAACAGTTCACTCTAGCCGCCTGACGCTATCAACTAGCGCTGGATCTCGTCGCAACTTCTAGATCTTGGAGATTACTTACCTTTTCCGTCTCTCTTGGCGAAGCTTTCTTCTGTGTGATTCGATCTATAACACAGTGGTTAGTATGAGACGGTAGTCTTGGTGCCACAATTTAGTCGTGTTACCAGATCAATTACTATATACAAACTGACAACCAAGCAAAGGTTCTGACAAAAGCTACATCTTCCCTTAAAGTCTATCTATAATAAATTTGCTTACTTATTAAACTATTATTGGTCTATGGCACGTTAATTTTGGCTTCAATTAATATATTATAATGGACCATTTTCGGTGCTTTATTGAATGATATAATTGAGGAATCTTTGGTGTTAAAAATAATAATTGAGGAATCTTTAAGATTCTCCTTTCATTGACTGAAATGGGCAATCAATTTTTGGAATCATCTAAAAGAAACATTTCTTTCTTATGTAAAACAATGTCGATTATAGGCAAGGTTCTAAAATCAGTTTAGGCGGCGCCTAGGCCCCCACGTAGGCGGCAACTCGGTCCTCTCCGAAATGATTTTTTTAAAATTCGATTTATACGATTCTAGTCTATTGAAATTATTCATAATAAGTTAAAATTGATCTAAATTAGTCTAAATATGTTAATTTAAGCAATAATGTTAGTATATATTCATAAATTTATCTAATTTCTTTTATTTTGCATATCTAATTTTGATAATTTATCACAATAATTTTATATTTCTATTTAAAAACTAAAATATTTCATATAAATGTCATATATATAAAATAAATCAATAATTCGTTAACGCTTAGACCTCGCCTAGGCTCCGAATAATCCGCCTAGTCTTTAGTCCTCTATAAGCGATTTCTTCGACATTGATTATAGGGTGATCACATAATTATATATAAATCATCTCTTTATCATAAGAAAATATGAAAATTAAAAGTTATTTTATCATAATAAAGAATCTATGAGCTCTTTTTATCAATTCGATATGAGTTTATATCATGGGGTCAAAACTTAAAAAGATTTGGTTTTCAATATATCTTCAAACGACAATTTCTTTTACCCAAATAAATAGTACTTTATACAGAAAATCTATTATATTAAAACAAGATTATGACTTATTGATAAATTTTTGGTCTAATTATTTATTACTCATATATTATTTTTTATATTAATAACATTAAATCTTTTATATTATTGATAAATGATTAAACAAAAATATAATAAAAAATACAAATACAAAAATTAATTAATTCAAAAATATTAAAACAAAATATATACCCACCCTCAAAGGGTGAGTCAAAACCAGTATGATAATTAAAAGTT
This sequence comes from Moricandia moricandioides, assembly GCA_905132885.1. Classification (NCBI taxonomy): domain Eukaryota; kingdom Viridiplantae; phylum Streptophyta; class Magnoliopsida; order Brassicales; family Brassicaceae; genus Moricandia; species Moricandia moricandioides. Next base: position 43,443 of record CAJHQQ010000744.1, read on the forward strand.
CCGCTTTAAAATATTAAACGTGTCACCTGTAATGATAATGGTTATTATTATTTTCACTCGACCTATTGTATTTTTTTGCAAACATGGTGGACTAGAAATAACGTTGAATAGATTTATGAAAGTACCAAACATATAAAGAAGAAAAACTTAACTTACTATAGTTTTACTTTATGCTTTCGTTTTCTAGTTGTTTAAACTATGAATTGCGAAGACCTATCAACTCACTTCGAAAAGTTCCTTGTACTAAGACTATACAATTGTTCAATTATTCAACAACAATTTTTTTATTATTTCATCACATTCTCTTTTGACTAAAAAAATACATTTTACATCACATTCTATCTCTTTCATATAATCATTCAACATTTATATCATACAATGGTTTTATTTACATAAAATTTTACGTCCTATCACTAGTAAAAAACAGCGCCCACGTTAATTTTCGTGGGTATGACAAATATTTCGTGGCTATACGGCGCTAAAGCCACGAAATGTCACGAAACCTAAATCGTGTGTATACGCTCGTAGCAAAAATCGCGCATGTCAAAATTCGTAGCAAACAGACACGATTTGCTACCAAATTTTCGTGGCAAGCTTTGCTATGTTTTGCCATGAAACTTTCGTGGCATATTGCTACGAAATGTTACAAGAAATAACGTGGTAATATGCTACGATTTTGACACGACTTCCTTCGTGACAATTTGCTACGATTTTGTAACGAAATATTCTGTGTGTATTTGTATTTGTTTGCTACGATTTATTTCGTGTTACTATTAAATTATTATAAAAAATAAAAAAAAATGCGAATTAAAAACAACAAGATCATAAAACCAAAATATTAGAAACGAAAATATATTACATACTGGAGTTTTAAACATTCATATATTACATATTGAAGTTTGAAACATTCAAAATAGGGAAACAAAGAAAGTACACAAAATATTGTAACATACTTCATCAACTTACAAACCAAGTTCTTTTTGGCACCACCTATCTAAGTCAGATTGGTTATTGGTGGTCATGAGATATTGTGGTTGAGCTGTAGGCTGACTTTGAGATTGTGGCTGATGTTGAGAATGAACTGGAGATTGGACCTTGAGGTTGTGACTGAGCTTCAGGCTGAAATGGTTGTGCAGTTGAGGCAGTGGAAGCTTGAGATTGGAGAGTTTGCAGAATGATGCCGAGAGTTGCTCTGTTTGATGATATCTCCTCCTTGAAATCACTCTTGAAAGCATTGAAATCTTCCTTGACTTCAGAAATGGCTGTCTCGAAGCCAGACATGCGCATCTCCATGTCAAGGTTGCGCTTCAGTGACTCAGGAATTGACACAGAAGGACTGGTGTTCTTGTACTGAACACTGCCAATGCCATCGATTTTACCCTTCTTTGTATGTGCTCTCTGGAAAAAGAAAGGAAAAAGAAGGATAAGCAAGCATTTACTCACAGTTCACAACTCCAATAACTAACTGAGACAATCACGAGCATTTCCATAACTAATTAAGACAGTTACAACTCCAATAACTAACCGATACAATCACAAGCATTTCCAATCACAATTCAATAACTGAGTAGTAAGCTAGTAAATAACAAATTAATACAATGAAGATGAGAGATGAGATGACCTTTGATGTATTCTTGGTTGAGAAGAAAGCGCTTTGAATTTGTAGCAGCAGTGGACTCAGCTTGACTGTCGCCAACTGGAGATTCTTCTTGTAACATCTCTTCGACAGCTTGCTCAACCTCCAGCACCAGTTCCTCCGTACGGTCGTCTATGAATGAACCATCTTTACCCATGTGAGTCTTCCTCGCAAGGGCTGTATATGGAGGTGGTTCATCCAAACCTTCATCAACCATCTATAAGAAAGGAAACAGATGGAAGTTAGACATCACTTAAAACAAAAAAAATAAGAAAAAAACTCAAGGAAAAGTTTACCATTTTATACTCAATGCCTATGAAACATCGTGGGCCTGCACCGTGTTTGTGCATCTTCTTCCCTGTAGGAGCAGATTTACGATATGCTGCAGCTGACTGACTCTTCCTTTTTGCTTGCTCAGTGCCATAGTTATGAATAATTGTTGCAGTCACTGATGTACGGAGGTTGCATGTTATCTCTCATGTTCTGGCTTATGCGGCCACAGACGGTAACCTGAGTTTGTAGCTTCCATTTTAGGTAGATTTCATCATGGAATTGGTTTTCCCAGTAGTAGTGTTGCTACAAAAGAAGATAAGGCATTAGAAATAAATATTACTAAGAAAATTAACAGGCATCCGATGTTGAGAAACGGAAAAGGAGGGAAACAACGACTTACAATAAAGGCATGCCACCACTGATCTTTCTTCTCGTGTGGAACGAGTTTCCAGATTGACCACGGCCCCCAGTAGTTTCCCTGCCATGTTGCTCGGATAAAAGCATGGACTTCAGGATCAATACCAAACCTGAGATAAGTCAATGGCAAACATCAAACAAAATCATATATTAAACTCTACAGTTAACCTATTAATACACGGTTTAACTAATTCCACAACACAATGCTAACCATAACAATATAAACCATCACACTGATACACAGTGAACAACATTAACCATTACACTAATACTTAGAATCTTACCACAATGCTCCATTGAGCTTTTGAGGATGGAGGTGTTGCTGGTTACGTCTGGATGGTGCACGTAGCAGAGCATCTTCTCTTCTCTTGAAATAGGTGGCAGGAGCCGCAGACACTGCAGTTGAAGAGCTGGCAAATGCGTGAGGTACAGCACCAGGAGGTACAACTCCAGGAGTGACAGGCGGAGCAGAAGTTGGGGACATGGAAGCAGGCAACGAGGTCGTCATTTGAGGTCTCCCCTGTCGCATATCTGTAGACAGACAAAGAAAAGGAATATTAGGATATGAGATAAAATGGAAACCGAAAGCAAAACCAAACTTGAAATGGAAACAAGAAAAAAATGAAACTTGACGACCTCGAAACCCTACAAACCCTTAAATCAAAACCCTACAAACCCTTGAAATCGAAACCCTACAAACCCTTGGAATCAAAATCGACACTTTAGATCAAAACCCAAACCAAAGTCAAAGCCCTTTAAACCCTTGAAATCGAAACCCTAAAAACCCTTGGAATCAAAATCGACACTTTAGATCAAAACCCAAACCAAAATCGAAGCCCTTTACACCCTTGAAATCGAAACCCTAACTAGACATGCAAATCAAAACACGAAAAACCCTAAATCGAAACCTGAGGTTTCGAAACACAGACGAGAGGCTCACTTACCTGAGAGCTGTAATCCAGAAGACCACGGGCGACGACGGACTCTGTTTGAGGTTCCGGTGAGAGGAATCATTGCTGAGAGAGAGAGAGAGAGAGAGAGAGAGAGAGAGAGAGAGAGAGAGAGAGAGAGAGAGAGAGAGAGAGAGAGAGAGAGAGAGAGAGAGAGAGAGAGAGAGAGAGAGAGAGAGAGAGAGAGAGAGAGAGAGAGAGAGAGAGAGAGAGAGAGAGAGAGAGAGAGAGAGAGAGAGAGAGAGAGAGAGAGAGAGAGAGGAGTTTGAGAGAGGAGGAGTTTGAGAGAGGAGGAGTTTGAGAGACGAGAATGAGAGAGATGAGTGATTTGGGGAATGAGAGAGATGAGTGATTTGGGCTTAACTTAATGTTAAAAATTGGGTTTGGAGGGGAAATTTTGGGTTTAGAGGGAAATGGGTATTGGGTTTAGGAGGGAATATATTTAGGTTAATTTTTTTTGGGGGAAATGTAATTTAATAATTTAATTTTGGGTTAGTTATGGTTTAGGGTTTAGTTAGGGTTTAGGGTTTAGATTAAAATTGAAAAAAATAATAAAATCTCTGTTAATTAAATTTAAGAGTATAGGGTTGAGTCAAACAAATATATAACATAATTAAAAAAAACTTAAAAAAGGATGTAGTTATGGTTTGGAATTAAGTTAATTTGTGTATGTTTACACAATATATTGACGTTTTAAAACTAAGAAATCTAGTATTATATATTAACAAATTGACTAAAAAGTTCACTTATTATATATTACAATTTTTTTACAACTTCATGAATGACAAATTTATTAAGAACTTGAATCCGATTCTGAATCCGAATCAGTACAAGACTCTTGTAGTTCATCTTAGGAAACATATTCGTCATTAGGAGGAACAACTGGTGTGAAATCATAATCTGACTCATCTTCAACAATATATGACTCAATGCGCTACATCGCGCTTTGTGCAACAACTTGGTTGTATGTATCATCTTGTAATGCAACAAGACAATCTTCAGAAGTTTCTCGAACCCCTCTAGGCATAACTTTTGTACATGCCCACCAATCGTTTGCTGATGTATGTCGTACCCGCGGATAAGGGATAAAACAAACTTGGTCACAATTACCAGATAAGATAAATGGATCATATTTCTCATACTGCCAAAGCGGAGACACATCAATGATTCTTGATTTATGTTTTCGAATTCCCCGACCTTCAGTTGTATCAAACCACTTACATTTAAAAACCATGGCCTTCAGTCCAACAGAACCAAAATATTCAACCATCATTATCTCCTCGATCAAACCGTAATAGTCAGTGTCAGTGGTTCCATGAACTTGGACGCCGTAATGTTGGGTTTTCTTATCTTGGCCATGGCTATGTGTGTGGAAGCAGTATCCACATGAATGGTAAATCGGCCAAGTTTTATACTTACGTTGCGGACCTTGTACAAAATCCAACATCCAGAACGGAAACTCATATGTGTTACTCGCTTGCACAATCTGTTAATTAATTAAAAAATTATATCTATAATTGATAAGTTTCAAATTCAAATTATAAATAAAAAAATATCGAAAACTCACATAGTTTTTCACCCATTCGGCAAAATGTTGGTCTTTCGCCATTTGTAGATCATTAGTAGACATATTTGGATTTCTCTCAATTATAAAATTCTCAAACATCCTGTATGTTTAAAGAGATTAATAACTTCAAAAAAATCATGAAAAATTTAAAATTTATCGAACTACCTTTCGTAGGGTTCGAATGTATCACAATTGAGCATCATAAAAGTCTGGAGGACTGCGTAGTCATCATCGGCTAGCCATTTTTCTTCAGCTTTCCCACTAACCCGACCTTCATGGTAAAACAAGGTAGGCACTTCTAGATATTGATTTGTAAACCGAACTTCTCCGGGAAGTGGAACCCCAGGTACCACATGTGGATTACCAAAGAAGTTTGCAGAAGCGGTAGATATCTCTTCATTCACACATTGTGCAATGATGGAACCTGCAATGTGTGCCTTATTTTTAACTTTCTTTTTCAGATGGTACATGTATCGCTCGAAAGGATACATCCATCTATATTGCACTGGACCACCTAAAGCAGCTTCATCTGCTAAATGCACGGGCAGATGTTCCATAACATCAAAGAACGACGGTGGAAAAATCTTCTCCAAATTGCAAAGTTTCACCGCAATGTTTTCTTTTAAAATGGCTACATCTTCTTGCTTAAGTATCTTCGCAGAGACATCACGAAAGAAGAGTGCTATCTCTACAAAAAATAATAGAAGTTACTCGATAATAACACATATCAAAATAATTATTAAGATAATGTACCTGAAATTGCAATGTGAACATTTTTGGGAAGTAGTTCCTTAAACGCAAATGGAAGAAGTCGTTGCATAATGACGTGGCAATCATGACTTTTTAGACCAGAAATCTTGTTATTCGTCTCGTCTATACATCTACTAAACTTTGAAGCATACCCATCTGGAAATTTTATATCATTCTTCAACCATCGCAAAATTTCCTTTTTTTCTTCCTTCGACAACCGAAATATCGGGACTGGCATTGTTCCATCATCTTTGATATGTAACTCAGACCTTCTGCACAAATCAGGTAGATCCATCCTCGACTTTGCGTTATCTTTTGTCTTGCCGGGAACATTAAGCACCGTATTGATAAGATTATCGAAGAAATTTTTCTCAACGTGCATGAAGTCCAAGTTGTGAAGAAGAAGAAGGTTATCCCAATACGGCAAATCCCAAAATATACTCTTCTTCACCCAATTGTGGTCTTTTCCGTAGCCGTCTATAGTGGTCGCAGGTTTCTCGTGTCCATTTCCTCCACAGTCGACAATTTTGTTCAGTCCTTCGATGTTGTTGATTCTTTCGTAGAGAACTTATTCTCCCGTCAGCCATGGTGGAGGATCATCAGTTATTGTCTGCCCTTTTCGAAACGCTTGGACATTTCTTCTGTAAGATGCTCCTTAGGCAGGAACATTCTATGGCAGTCAAACCAACTATGTTTCCTTCTATGTTGCAATCAAAATGACTTTGTATCATCTAGACAATATGGACAAGCTAAACGACCATGAGTCATCCATCCTGACATCATGCCGTAAGCGGGAAAGTCATTAATTGTCCACATTAGTGCGGCTCGCATCGTGAAATTTTCCTTCTTCGAGATATCGTATGCTTGAACACCATCGCTCCCCAAACTTTTAAGCTCTTCAATTAATGGCTGCAGATAGATATCAATGCTCTTCTTTGGATTTCTTGGCCCAGGAACTAGTACTGATAAAAATAAATATTCCCTTTTCATACACATACCAGGAGGTAGGTTATACGGGGTTACGATGACGGGCCAGACCGAGTGGGCTTCACCGCTAATGCCCACTGGATTAAATCCATCTGTTGCTAATCCTAGATAAACATTTCGACTTTCCACAGCGAAATCAGGATATACATTATTAAAATGCTTTCACGCTGCTGCATCAGAAGGATGATGCATTTCTCCTTCTGGTGACACATGTTCTGCGTGCCATCGCATTTGTGATGCAGTCGTCTTTTGTTGGTACATACGCTTCAACCTCTCTGTAATACGCATATAAAACATTCTTTGTTTTGAACGTCTTTTCCCCTTCCCATGGTTCTCGTGATATCTATCTTTTCCACAAAACCGACACGCCAACAGCTCTCGATCTTCTTTCCAAAATAACATGCAATTATCCTCACAAATGTCAATCTTGAAAACAGGGAGACCAAGAGACTTCGTCAGCTTCTTCGTCTCATAATATGAACCAGGATATCTATTTGGTTGTGGCAAAACATCTCTAAAAGTTTGTGATATCTCATCCATACATGACTCCGCCAAATTATGATCAGTTTTTACTTTCATTAAACGAGATGCCAAGTATAGTTGAGAAATACCTTCAATACATCCATCATATAGTGGTTGATTGGCGACTTCAAAAGCTTCAAATACTCTTTCTTCATATTTCTCTTCATTGGGTTCTTCCATCAAATTCTCCAGTATATCGGTTGACCCAAAATCTCCTCCTAGAATGTTATCTTGATATGGCATGTCTTCCGCCTACGTTGCTTCATTTCCCATTAATTGGCCTCCCGTCGATGATTCTCCAACATCATAGTAGTTTTCTCCATGGCTTTACCATACATAATAATTACTCTTGAAGCCGACTCGGTAAAGATGGCGAGATACGGTTCTTGCATCACGTTGCTTTCGGTTTTGACATCTTACACAAGGACATAACATGGTTTTTCGCTCTATGAAAGAATTTTGATTCGAGGCAAATGAAAGAAAAACTTCAACACCTTCACTAAACTCGCTTGAAACAGTATTATAAAGTGGATCAATGTTTTTATCCATCCACTCTCGATTTTGAAACTAATAAGACATTGAACACTTTTTTTTTGGTAAAAATCTTTTTTAAAACTCTTATGCTTGTTGCAATCTAAACGAACTTCATTTGTTTATATAGGCAAAACCTTGCCACGTTTTTGCCACAAAATTTTCTACGCTTTTTGCCACTTTCTGCCACGAATCTTGCTACGATTTTGACATGAACACATTTTGTGGCAATATTTTCAAATCTTTTCTGCACCAAGTCAGATGGATGGGATGACACTAAGCAAGCTTGCCACCAAATTTACCACAAAATGATGTTGTGGCTTTTTTTTTGTATTTATCACTGCCATATGCGCATGATTTGATTGCTTTGACATAATTTTCGGTGGGGGTACCCACGTTTTTGCTACGAAAAATTTCGTGGCATATATATATTTTTTTAACCTCTAATTATTATAAATAAATTTAGACACGAACGAAACGTAGCAAAATGTGGCTTATTTTGACACGAAATATCACGCTTTTTATCGAGACAATGGAGCCACATTATTTTCATGGCAAATTCGTGGCTATAGTTTGCCATGATTTATTCCGTAGCAATTTCGTAGCAATATTTGCTACGAAATCGACACGTTTTACCACGTTATTGTTTTCGTAGCAAATTCGTAGGTGGTTCGTAGCTTTTGTGTTTTTTCCATGAAATGTACGTGGCAATTTTGTGGCTGTGTCGCTGTTTTTTACTAGTGTATACTATTATTTTTGTTTCAACTTTTTATGTTTATATTTAGTAAATACATTTCACTAGCAATCAATCCCTCCGTTTCATTAAGACCAACGTTTTAGAAAAAAAAATTCCTATGAAAATATTGTAAACATCAAAAAAATAATCGACTTTATTGAGTAACTATTGGTTAAAAATTATTAAAATTGAAAATTACAGAAAACGATACATTTATTATAGTGATTTAATGCATTTTCTTAATATATGTGAAAAAAACTAAAATTATATCTTTATGAAACAAAGGAATAACAATTATAAATTTTGTTTTCATTTATTTCACGGAAATGATTATTTGTGTAAATAAAAATTTATTGGTGAATACTATCAATTTTATAGAAAACATAATGTCTCTAAATCAAATGAACCAAGTCTTTATTTATAAAGTAAAAATTTTTAATAAAAAATCTGTTACAATATAATTCATTTAAAATAATAAGGATGAATAAAAAAAATTGGAGGAAAAAATTGCCTGATCCTCTCTACTTTCTTAACCATGTGGAAAATTTATTTTTTGGTAAGTTAAAACGCTAAAGGGGAGAGGTTATTGAGATAAAATTGTGTAGAACTTAAGAATTTTAAAAATTGATAAGTTTTGAAAGTTATGTGCATTATGTATATATATATATTGTTGATTTGTAAAATCTATCATATTTTTTATAGATTGCTATAGATTTTCGTGGATTGTATTATTTCTTTCTATCATTTTTTTGTAAAGTGAATTTATGGTGTATATCATTATTTTTCTTTTGGTAAACAATATTTATTGATTAAAAGTAAACAAGAAGGATACATATATAATTATGTTAATATTATAAGATGAATACTATAAATTAAAAAATTTCACTATATTATCTTTGTCTAGAAATTGTTGTGTTATTTTATTTTTATTTAATCATAACAACATCATTTTTTGTCATCAACATAAACAAATTCATAAATATTCTATAAACTAAATTAGTAGCTCTACATGTATATGGATGATAAAAAATAAATACTTTCTAACACTGTGGACAAGGTTATCTGCTTTTGAATTCATAGTTCTTAGAATTGTAAAAACCTCATTAAAAGTATAAAAATGATGACTTATATCTTTTATTAACAATAGTTATCGGTATAATAGGAGATAAAAAATTATGTGTAATTGTTATTCTATGATTCATATGTCGTGGAAATAGTTCGTTTACCTATAGTTACCATTACTAAAAACAAAATAACTATTGTTAACATATAGTTCATCATCCTAATTCCATATATTTGCATTATTGTTGGACGGCTACTTTACTCTAGGGATCGTGATGAGATTTTAAAGCTGACACGAAATCGACTTTCTTCTACCCAAAACAAGAAAGGTTCAATGTCATGCGCGCCCGAACTCATCTTGACAAACACAAAAAAAAGAAAAAAACAAACATTTTTTCTCATGCTCGCCATTCCATCACACCTAAATATGAAAAGTATTTCGTCATTTTTCTAATTAAAAATTTTGCTTTGTATATTCAGCTCACTATTTTCATTTGTAATGGAATTTGTACATTGTTTTATCTCTAATAATCACCATAATTATTAACTATGTTCTTTCTAAAGTCTCTACACACATATTTATCAACCTAGCACATATTATTTTCTCATCTTCAATTTATTTGTATTATCAATTTTTTTTCTCATGACACCAACACTTGTCTCATTTTCTTTAAGGAAATCAGGGAGAATAACTATAACAAGTAAAAGGTTACGATACATCGTTCGATACATCGTTTATCATATGTATAACTGACGAAAATACTCTTCTACCTATAATTCTACTTCTACTCGCACATTATATGATATTTCAGATAGAAATAAATAAAAAAGACTTGATAAGTTAAAGGAGAAAATGTTATAACAATTGTAAAGTTATTCTAGGTAAGGTTGCAATCGAATTTTGGGATGGTGAGATTTTTGATCGTCGGGGTCTCGGAATTTAGGGTCTTATCGGTGGAAGTCAGATTGTGGTTGCCGCATGTGGGGGAAGAGACGGGAAGGACAAAGCGATGATGGGCTTGATCTGAAGAAGAAGATGAACAATGATATGAATGTTTTATTTTATATTGCTCTACATGTATAGAATAGAAATTAAATTTCATGTAATATAAACATTTTTATGCTTTTGGTATGAATTGATAAGTCTAAAGTTATATGTCCGAACCTCTAAATGTTCATTCATATTTTCTATAATTTTTTTATTTTTTTCGAACAACCAATATATAATCGTTTATAGTATAATGTACATGATATATACTATTATATTTCAAAGACATAGTATAGTATGTTACAATATTTCATTTTTTCATCATTTTTCTCTTTGTTCTTCGTGAACCATCTTCCCTTTTTTTTTTCTTTTTTTTTCTCACCCCTCATCTTTCTCTCTTCTTATCTACTTACTACTCGTCTTACTTCTCCACTTAGGCTTCCTCTGCTTCCTTCTCTTCTTCTTCATCTTTTCCTTTTTGTTTTTCCTCACTTATATCCTCTCTTCTTCTACTCTTTCCTTTGTTCTTCCTCATCCTCTCACTTCTTTTCTTCCTCTTTTTCTTTTGTCTCCTCCTCGTCATTTTGTTCTTCTTTATCCTTATTATCTTTCATGTTCTATTTTGCTAAATTTGATGATATGATATTGATATGGATTAGATGTGTTATACTATTTGATTAATAAATATAGTGTAGTATATTACATTAGTTATATACATCTTGTCAAACGCATGAATCAACCTCCTCCTCATGCCATGTACTCCTCATTCTCCTCCCTTTTATTTCTACGAATCAATTTCTTCCTCTTTTCTTTCCATGCACTATAACTATGAATCAACATTTTCCTCTTCACTTCTTACTCATACTCCTTCATTCTTCGTTCTTCAATTTTATTATCTCTCACACCTCATACCTCCTCTTTCTCCTCTTACTCCTCTTCTTCGTCCCTTTTCTCTTCCATGTAAAACGATTATATTTGTTAATATGATACTGGTATGAGTGGAATATTTTATACTATTCGCAACATAAACTATACTATAATAAGATGGGAATCCTCCTTGTGTCCTTTCCTCTATACCTTGTGCATCTCCTACATTAACTTTGTAAAACACGAAGCAAGATAAGGAAACATGTGAGTTATACCCATTCTATAGTACATATACTTGATAACATAGACAAAGTAAATACCGTTATTAGAATACTATTTTATATATAGCAATGGGGTAGTCTGTGATATGTAGAACATAATGTTTGTGTTTATCACATCCCACGCGCGCATGAGGAGAAAACGGTCCGAGGATGTACCTAATTGTCTCATCAATTACGTACTGTTTTACTATGGTTATTTTATTTATTTTGTCTCCCACTAATGTTATCCCACAAATTAACTCTTTTCTTTAAGGGATTGATGAATCAGGTTTGTAATAAGAAAATCAACATAATGTTCATTTCCAATATTCATTGTTTAAAAGTTAGATGTAAATACAAAATAACCTCTCTCATATTTTGAAATTGTTAAAAAGTCTTTTTTTTTTCTCTGTGACTTGAAAACTATGTCAATTTTACTCTAATTTCTACTACCTTCTCCAGGACCGTAGACACCACAATACGGCCTCCTTCCACCACCATCCCGCCAGACCTCTGTTCTGCTCAGTTTCCTCCTCTATCACCAAGTTCCTCTCCATCCTCCTCGATTAAGCCTCCCATTACTCACAGTTTGCAAGGCCACTGGGCAACAAATGCTTAGTCTATTTCTTTGGCTTACTCCGGGTCACCTTTACAGGCTTTGCATCTGGTTTTCATAAGGCTTGTTAGCTCTAAATTTTCTTCTCATTTAGATTCTACTATGCATGATGTTACTATAGCAAACCAAGATATATCTTATGTTGAAGTTGTTACTCCTGATTTGGTTGTTGTTCCAATATTACCTCTTCACGAGATTTCTACCACGATTACTTTGGATGAGCCTGTGTGTTCAGCTTCCAGTTGGGAAGTTATTCATGTCACTATCTCATTTACGTTTACTGCTGGTCTTTTTACAATGAACCCTGCTGCCTCTCTTCCTGGTCCTTCAACTGTTCCATTGATGAATCTTGGAGTCAAGGATCCAGCTTTGCATCCTTCTCATGCAGAAGAGGCCTCGTCTAAGAACATTGATGCCTCTTATATTCCTCATCTGCACTTTGTAAATTGGTCAGCAAAATTTCAATCTTTGTTGATAAAAAAAACTAAAGAAGTTTGACAATCCTAGTTTATCTTCTAATGGACTTCCAAGAATTCATGACTCTGTCTTGCAGATAGGAACCTTACTTCATTAGGACTTTGTCTTTGGTGATTTCAGATGCAGAGTTTTCTTTCTCATATTTAAGCTAAAGATTCACTTAATGCCTGATTCAAGGTCAATGTTGGTCAAGGTTCCTAATTCAATCATTAGAAAAAATATTGTTGATCAATAAATTTGACACATTGGTAAATTTATATTCTAATTATCTCAAATGTTTGCAAACTTGGCTATAAAACCGCCAACATTTACCTCTATCGTGCTTTAGGCGCATGTGAAGGGTATTCCTTTTGACCTATCACCCAATAAGGCGTTATCAGGGTAGCCCATTTGCTTGGTTTATCTGTTGAAGTGGATATTTCACAATGCGAATAGTAGTATTAATGTTTCTCACTAAAGATCAGACTAGACTGTATTAACCACTTCCTACTACTGTTGAGATAGAAAGGGAAAATGGACAGATCGTTACCATAGTTGTAGATTACATGTGGGTTCCTCCTACTTTTCTCTGCTACAATTAGTTTGTACATGTGGATATGCATTTTGATTTAAAGTTTTATGGAGAACCAATCATTGTGAGCTTTTGTAATCAGGTGAAGATGGTCAGGACGTTCAAGTTCCTCCAAGCTTCACTTCAATGGCACTTCTAGGCACAAATGTCATACTGTCTCCTCCTCCTCCTTTACATTTTCTTGGCTATACGCTTCCTCAAGGGCATCCTTGTCACACTTTCACCTTACCTCCTCCACCAGCCGACAAAATAAGAACTGGACCACGCGCGTAAGTCTTGATTTCTGGTCTCTTTCGGTTTGTTGTTGTGATGGTGTTGAAAACATCTGAGATTTACGATCCTAGAGACGTTTGGTAAGCACCGTTTTGGTTTGGTCTGCCTGGTTTTGTTTTCAGCATGCCCTGTATGTTACCTTCCAGTAGAAGAAGCAATTGCCTTGATGCCAAATGCTACGTCCTTTTCCCCTCTTCTTAAGAATTTAACATGAAGAACCACTCAATAGAGATACAGAGTTTGGAGGCTCAGATTTTGGTGGTTATCCTACTTTGAAACATAGGAATGATTCTTTTGATGTCAAAGAAACAATGAGCATACATTGTGGGTAAGTTATCTTTTCTTTTAAAACGTCAGTGTACTTTAATTTGGAATCAGTCGGACTGAACCTACCCAACACACTTCCAACAATAGTATTAAAAACAATTCTCAACATTTAAAGAAAAAGAAAAATTACTAGAATTAAGAAATAAAATGAGCAAAAGTTCTCCATCAAGAATTTTTAAGTAACTGTCAATATACTCAAAGGACAAGTGTCATTTGATAGAAAGAAAATAAATAATTTAGTTGGTTTTAAAAATGAAACAAAAAATGAATGATTAGAATACTAATATCTTTTTTTTTTATTTTAGAAATAAATAATGTCGTGGCTTCTAGGTGCTCTTACATTGGTTAAAAGGTCACATTAGACTACACTTTCCACTTGATTTGGATCACCAGCGCCATTTCTCATACATCTATATATATAAAAGATAGTTCTCTCATTCAAGTAACTGCCATCTCATCAAATAGGGTGAGGAAATTTCGAAACGTGGCACATCTAAACTATTTGCATGAAACAATTTTATATGGGATGTGTGATGTTATCTTTTGGGCCTGAAGTGAAAGTTACTTGCCCCTTCATCAATCGGTATTATCCTTTAACTTTCACCAACCGTATAACCTCTTTCTGTTCATCTTCCTATTGAAAAGATTTTCAAACGTTACAGAGTAGGGTCGTCGTCAAGGCACTAATCAACCATTGCTCTCCACTCCTCACACAATGTATTGTTGAATGCATCCCCTTTACTTCTTTTCTCAAAATCTTTGACTATAAAAATGTAACACATCCCATGAATTTCATCACTTCAATATTCATGTATCATAAGTGATTTTTTCTTTCTTTGTTTTTAACTGTAAAGCATATACAAACTTTTAGGACTGACCGGCTATCATTCGGATCCAGGTCGAGCGATTGGATCTCAATAGAAGAAGACTCACAGTCTGGATCGTAGAACGCTGCTGTGAAGAAACGATTCAAAGCTTAGTTAAGAAGCCAATAGATTTGTATATGGTATGAAAAGCAGGAATCGATGCAAGAGGTGCTGATAAGAATAACACAGCTACTCTAGATTCTAGAAGATGGACATGTCAGTTCAACGGTGGTTCAAGGGCCGGTCCCTGTTAAAATTTCTCAAAAAATGTACCGTCTCTTCTTTCCTTCTACATCTTAATCGACTGTTTCGACTATGTGCTTTCTCCTCTGGTACGTTTCCTTACGATATATTCTCACATATGGGTCAGATATTGCTTTGTATATGGTGACTCAGTGTTTTATCTCCCTAATGAAGTTTCCTTCCCGCTCTTTGTGTAATTTATGCAGATGTACCCTCCGTATATGCCAAGCTTGGTATAAGAAAATAGTTTGGATACTCAGGTTCTATCAGTCTCAGCCTTTGAGTTAATCTTGGCAGTTGGCACGTTCTTAGTGCTTCTCTGTGGAGCAGTAATATTGTTGGTATGTATGAATGATGGGTTTTTGATTAATGGTAATGTTACATTCTCTATTAAAGGACTCACTTATCCCACATGCACATATTTTGCTATGTTTTGTTGGGTTCTTTTTTGGTTATGTCATTATCGCTTCAATCTATACTCGCTTATGTGCAGACCAACTTCTAAAAAATGTGGAATTTCTTTTTTCTTCTTTTTGAGCAGGCTGTAAGTTGTATTGTGCCTTTATGTTATGAGAATTGAGAGAAACCTCTTGATCAATTTTTGTTAGTGTGGACTTAAAAATTTTACGCCTGTAAACATAATACCATAATAAACACTGATGTAAATGTCTCACCCTTCCACCACATCATTATAAACTCAACTTTGAAATTATGTGATTCACAAACTGAATCTCATTTGGGTCTATAGTCGTTTTAAACAAGTGCACGAGGGTCTATGATGTCATGTTAGAAACTGGCACTGCAGTTTGTTTAGGGGTTTTGGGTTGCTTTAGCTATTGCTAGGCTTAACATTGAGTTTAATTTTAATTAGATAACAGTTTGTAGAATGCAACTAGAGAATATAGTTTATGCGTTGTATATTACAGAAGCCAATGATGATTTCGAGACATAAAGGTCTTGAGTGCATTTTTTATGAGACAAGTGAGTCATTTTATGTTCCTATTTGGCTGAATTCTCATGCCTCCTAATGGAGTTAGGGTTGCTATGGAAATGCAAGCTGAAGCTAAAGTAAAAAATGAGGGCATGAGGTAAATTTTCATTGCTTAACATTTCAAAAATTTTGTTTTCTGGTTGAGCAGTGTGTTTGGTGCTTCTCAAGAATACAAAACAAAGCCTGCTTATTCTATCTATCATTGTTTATTTAACTAGCTTGAATAGGGAACCCCAAGTCCATATCAACATCCTTGATAGTAGAAAAAGTTGTGTTTTCTATCTTAATATTTGCGACTCAAAGTAGATTTCACTACAACATTTTTTTTTCTATTCCTAGCTTAATTGGTTTTCTTTTTTACGTTTACAAATGATTAAAAACGGCATCTGCTCAAGAGTTCATAAAAAATTCATTAAGAGATTCAAGCTTTGGATCTGGTCCTCTGTTTGAGGTTTAGTCTCCCCATTTTCACCTGTACAAAGACATAATAGTTTTGAAAAAAATAAATTCTTTAAGCTTATAGTATGTTGATTGTTTTTTCATTGGTTCTGACTGATATATATAGGAGATAAAGACCAAAATAGACCTTACAAAGTTTTTATCTCAAAAATAGCACCCAAAAAGAAAAATGACCAAAATAGACTTTATTAAAGGATGTAAATATATATATTTATACCTTAAGGTTAACTAATCTAAATTTAGGGTTTAAAGTTATGGGGTGGGAGTTTTGGAATTGAGGTTTAAAAATTAAAAAATTTAAAAAATATTAAAATTTTCAAAATAAAAAAAAACTATTTTGGTCATTTTTTCTCTCAAGGTCTATTTTTGTGACAAAAACTTTAAAAAGGCTTTTTGAGAGATTTTCCCTATATATAGATATGCATATACACACTCTTTCGTATATCTTTATTCTAGGGTCGAAAACATTGTAAATAAAGTTCAGTTTTTTTACAACAAACAAATTATATATCATGGACATACATCACAAATCAAGTATAATATAATCAAACTTTTCAAACTAGAAAAGGTTAATGACAAATTAATGAAAATAATCTCTACAATAAATAAGTTTGACTATATATATATATATATATACATATTTGTTTTTATCAACAACAATTCACATACAATATAACCATATATTTTAAATTGTAAACAATTTTTATACAAAAAACAATTGATTATTTACAAAAAACAATTGATTTTTCACAAAAAAAAATGAACTTTTTTACAACAAATATGTTTACAAGAAATACTGATAAAATTTAAAGAACAACAACTACAGAAATAAAACAAATAATTTAAGAAAATCCCGCGCGAAGCGCGGGTTTCCCCTAGTTCATTAATATGAATATTTTCCAACATTTTAAAATGGGCAAACCTCTCAAATAGACTCTTTTAAAGTTTTTATCACAAAAATATCATCCAAAGAAAAAAATTACCAAAATAAACCTTTTTTTGAAAATTTTAATATTTTTTAATGATAAACCTCAACTCCAAAGTCCAACCCCATAACTCTAAACCCTAAGTTTAGATTAATTAACCCAAAAATATATAAATATATATTTACATCCTCAAAGTCTATTTTGATCATTTTTTCTTTGAGTGTTATTTTGAAGACAAAAAAAATTTTAGGTCTATTTTGTCTTTAACTCTTTTATAAAATTTGTGTTAAAAAAAACTACATTTTTAAACAACTTATGATTATTTCACGTCTATAAATTTCTATAGGCTAATAGGTGGATGCCGTAATCTTTCCAAATGTTTTTCAGTATAAATAATACTCTGTAAGTGATGAAAGATTTTATATAATGTGACATATATATATATATATATATATATATATATATATATATATATATATATATATATATCTTGTACGTAATTTTTAATCAGTTACATATATATTCACAATATTATTAGAGCATTTTTAGTGATCAATTCTTAAACGAAGTATCCAAGTATTAGTTTATTACTGCTTATATTAGCTATTGGAAGGTACCGGTCCTGCTCCCTAACTGACCCGCCGCCGCTTTCTCCGCCGTCTCCGGCTGGACTCGAAGGCGTATCCGCCATTTTACTCTCTGCAGGAAGAAAAAATGTTCAAAATCGCTACCAATTAGGAAGCAAAATGGAAGATTCGGACAGAAACCCTAAGAACTTGAAAGTGGAATTAGTAATTAGGGCTTTAGACAATTCGCAGAGACTTGAAAGACAACATTGTATATCTTGCAATTGAACTTTTTATTACAGAAAGATGTTCACTTGTGTTTCTTAGCTTATGCCTTAAGCAAACTAATAAACCGGTAATAACAAGGTGATTAAGAATACTATTTTATGAACATTTTATTTCTCTCTTTATTATTAAGGGTAATTGCTAAGGCCTATGGGCAAATAATTTAAAGCCCAATAAAAGGCCCAATAACTGATGACTAGCTTCATGTGCGTGTTTGAATAACCGCCTAATAGTTTTGTATATAACCACTACTCGTTTCCGCTGATTAAAGATAAAAAAAGAAGCAACTCAACCAAAAAGTAGTTCGTTACTCGATTAGCCTCTCACTATGTTCTTCGCGACCGATCTAGGGTTTATACGGCGTTTGAATTTGAAAAACCCTAGCCTAGCCATGTCGAGCAACAACGATGGATATTTGTCAACTCAAAACTATGGTGAAATATTCACCAATCAAATCACATGGTTTGTTGATGATACCAACGTCTATCGTGTCACAGATGACAACACGTTGGAGGGAAACTTAACAACTAAACCGGATAACGGTGCAGTTTTTATTCTCAATCCAAGAACTGGACAGCTATTCCTTCAGGTTATCCACACAAGTGTTTGGACCGGTCAGAAGCTCCTCGGCCAGCTAGCTAAATGGAAAACTGCTCGAGAGGTTGCTTCACTTGTGAGGTCTCTCCCTGTCGAAGAAGAGCCTAATCAAATCATTGTAACTCGTGAAAGAATGTTAGATCCACTCGAGGTTCACTTGCTGGATATCCCTAACATTGTTATCAAAGGAAGCGAGCTGCAGCTTCCGTTCCATGCTTGCCTTAAGGTTGAGAAACTTGGTGATGTGGTTTCGAAGGCGATGGAACCAGAGATGGTTTTGTTCAATATCTATGATGATTCATTGAAGAGTGTTTCTTCGTATACTGCGTTTTCGAGACTCGTTTTGACCTACGTGCGCTTCATGTGAATAATGACGAGGCTAAGATGTTGTTAAAGCCTGACGAGTCTGTTGTCACTGAGCCACATCACGTATGGCCCTCACTCAGTGATGACCAGTGGATGAAGGTGGAGGCAGCACTAAGAGATGTTATTGCTTTTGACTACGCGAAGAAGAAGAACGTGAAGGCATCGGATCTGACACTCTCGGAGATCCAAGATATTATTCTAGGAGCTGAAATTACTCCACCCTAGAGACATCTGTTGCAAGTATTTTATATTTGCTTTCTCTCTTTCTATGAATTTAAGAGTTATTGTTTGCTTGCTTTCTCTTTTTTTCTTTCTTTTTGTAGGGTTATATAACAACATACCCAAACTTTGATTTCTCTACAATGCACTTTTTGTAGATTATGATTTACTCAATATGTTTGAGTGCCTTTGCAACTGCTTTGCTTTTTATTTTTTGTCTTTATTTTCTAGATCTTGAGTTTTGCTTGCTGGCTGGCTGCTGCTGTTGCTTAGTTTACGATTCAATTTTTCAGAGAAATTCTTGTTTTTGAGACATCACTTTGTTGTTTTTCTTTTGGGATGGTCGTAGTTTGGATGTCAATGTACTAGAAGATATCTGTCTGATAACTGAGAAGCCCTTTGTGCTCCAAGAGGCTAAAATTTAGTTTACAAATGTAAGAAATATTACTAATTGATAAATGTTATATCTAACTATTTATGTTATTTATTTAAAATGTCACTTATTATTCTTTTTATATAGTTGTATCTAATTTTATTTAAATACTAATCACCACATTATTATAAAACCGTTGTAAATACTACTTATTATTAATATTCATTTTTGTATCCTTTATTTTAACTTTTAAATTTTTGGAATTCATCTCTACAGTTACAAAGATGTATTTAAGTAAAAAAATAAATGTTGGTCGACCAATAATGTATAACATGCTAAGTAATCATATTAACATTCAAATGTAATTCTTTTATTAATTTTTGTACAACATATATAAATCTTTTATCAATACATGAGACCCAAGGTATAGTTATGCAACTTAACATATTTAATATAGTTACAAAAAATTATATTAATCAGATTGATATTAATTACAAAAAAAATACAAATATAAAATTCCCAAAAATTAAAACAAAAAATATACGTCAGGATCTAGGAATAGTTACAACATAAACATGTTATGGTTGATTTTAATGGACCATGGAAGCCATCAGGAATAGACAAAGAGAGTCCACTGAAGGAGAGGGTGAGGCCCATCAATGCAGTTCAACGAGCCTTGTCTTGTGGTGTTTCCCAATAGTAATTCAACATTCTCAGAAAGAGATTTATCTGATCACTCTCCTTGTTGCATTTCCTTGGATGTGATGCCCTTCTCTTTGGCTTGGTCCTGTTTAAGTTATACAATTATCTGACATCTCACCCGGACTTCTTGTCTATAGTTACAAATTCTTGGACCATCTTTGATGCTTCCTAAACTTCTCTTCTTTCAGCTGATAAGTAAACATAAAATTATCAAGGCTGCTCTTAAGAATTTAAAGAAAGAAAACTTTTCTGACATACAAAAGAGAGTTCTAGAAGTTGATGGTCATCTTCATCTAGCTCATATAATTTCTCTACAAGCTCCAACGCAAGAAAATATTCAGGCAGCATGACTTTTCTGATAAGCGCTCTATGCTGAAAAGGATAGAAGATGAGTTTTTTAAGAAGAAATCTCGTGTTAATTGGTTACAATGTCAGAGATCAAAATACACCATTCTTCCAGTGTAGCTCAAGCAAGACTGGTGTATAACATTATTATTCCACTTAGTGGTTTGGATGGCACTGTTGGTGTACTCCTTCAGCTCTTGGACACTTATCAGTTCAGCATTTTGCGAGCATTCTTGGGCCAGTTGTTGCTTCCTCAACATTTCACCGTATGCCTTATATCAACTCAGTTACAAGAACTCATTGCACCACCGTTGAGGACTCTACCTTAGCCAGGCTGAAGTAATAACCAAATTTAATTTCAGGCTGAACCCAAACAAAAGTTCAGGACGTGATGGTCTTACATCCGTTTTTTTATAAAGTTTAGGATCTTCACTAACCTGATTGTTGGTGAAGGATCTTCCCTAACATCATCAAAGACTGCTCTATATGGGAACTAAAGGAAAAACAATCTCACTCATGGGCTTTCAAACAACTTCTACGACCAAGACAAATAATTATTCAGTGCGTGAGACTCTTACCGGGCAATGGTCGTGACTGCATGTTATGGACTGATCCTTGGTCATAATTTGGTTCCCTTGTCAACTACAATGGTGCCAACGATCCTCAGTTAACCATGATTCCATTAACTGCCTCTCTTGCTTCTCTTTGGCACTATGATTTTTAAACTCTCCATGACCACTATTTATCTCTCCAATCTTGATGACTCCCTGCTTTGGAAAGTAAAGGGTCATTTTATCCCTTCCTTTATTCACATGACCACTATTTAAGTTCTTTGAATGCTCTTACTCTGATTCCATTGGGTCCTCGACAGCATAATCAAGCTCAAGCTTATGATATAATGAGCCTCTGGCTATCTCTCTCTTAGCAACGACACCGACTCACTGCCATCATCTTTCTCGTTACTTACGAGGTTGGATTCGAGTGTGGACTTAGGCCTTCCAGTTAGGTTCTTAGAGCATGATTATCAATGAGACTTATTTGGTGATCCTTAGAGTTTTTTATTGTTATTTTTAGATTAGGACATTGTTAAGGACTTTTAATGAAAATAGTGATTATTGGTGGGACTTTGTGTTGGTCCTTAGGTTAATTTTTTTTTTTTGAAATAACTAGTAACATATATAAGATAAAAGATATTACCATTTTAAGTTGAATAACTAATAAGAAAAACAAATTTATTAATTTAATAGAAAATTACAAACATTTTATTACATTTCATAAAAAAGAAAAATCCAGGACGAAGGAGCACTTCTCCAATCCAGTTTCGCCACGTGTGACGAAGGACGAGCCCAGGACCAGCCCCAAAACTTCTTATTTTGGGACTTTCTGACACAGTCCTTAACAAATTACTCCTTTTTTTATTTTCTTTTTGAGCCAAAATTAATAAGAACCCAGTTAAGGACTCCCGATATTAATGGTCTTAATTCTCTATTTTTTTTTTTAAGTTAGCTTATTAAATTGGGGCTACATACTTAAATTTTGTAGGAGCATTTAAGTATATACTCTCTCTGTGAGTTCATTAATTTTGGGGGTTAGAATTTGATATGGTTATTTATTAAGGTTGTCCATGTATAATGTACACACTTTCTCTACTTTAAGTACATGCAATCAAATTTCAAAAAACGAGAGAGAAAATTTAACGCTTTTGTGGATGCGATATGTGCATATTTTGAGAAATTTGCAATTTTACAATAAGTTTACAATAAGTTTAATATCACTTTGCAAATTTAACTTTCATGAATGATAATTTTCAAAAATACTTTAACTTTTTGATGAAAATAGACTTAATTATTTTTCTAAATATTTATAAAAAGTTTAGAAACCCAACCCCACCCCTTTAACACTAAACTCTAAACAATAATCACTAAGGTGTAAACTCAAATGTTAATATATTTTTGATAATGTGTATCTTTTCAAAGTGGTATTTAACTTATGCTATTTTTAGCAATTTATCGCATATTTTTAGTTAAAGAAGTTACAAAGTGGTACAAATATTAATTTTTATTTATTTTTATAAATTTATATTTTTTTCATTTCAAGTGTTCTATATTTTATATTTTTCACTATATAATGAATTGCATATTATTATATTTATGTAAATATGATTATTTAATTACATACATATAACTGAAAGATAAATCATATATTTCTCATAATCTATTTACCATATTGAATTGTTTATTGTTTAGTAAATAAGAGATAAAATCTATGTTATGCAAATATAAGATATGATTAAGATTAAATTATTTTTAATATTGCTATTCATATTTTCAAACATATTTCTTTTTAATATTGATATTATGTTTCAAAACAATTTTTATTGATACTTCAGTTTTAAGAATATAGATGTTATACATTGAACATATCTGAGAAAATCAAAATATTATTTTTTAAAATAGAAATAACAAAGAACAAATCGTTGTCCCACTGTCCTAGCTCGTGACCCACCAATGTAATTTATCGTTCTGATCCATCTAACTAAAGCCGTAGAATCACGATAATGATTATCCAATCTTTTTCATTTGCATAATATGATCAGTAACATCAATATTCACGAGAGTTACACATGAAAAAAGCTGTATAAACAACATTTGTGTCCTAGTTAATTAATGAAGCTATTAATAACATGCTGATTTAGAAGAAAATATGAATAATTGATTATAAATAGATTCAGATCAAAAAAAAAAAATAGATTCAGATCCCGACAGCATTATTATATAGATTCAAGTTCAGAATCAACGTGATTTAAATGTCTGTTAGGTGGATTTATTTAATGTTTAAGAATCTTTACTTCCCTGTACACTACACACCATAATACCATATAGTATATTTAAATTATTTAGGCAGATACTTTATTATACTACCCATATGCGTATTCTGTAAGGATATATTATATACATATATTTTGTTGGGATTGTGAAAGTCCATGACAAACTCTTTATTATACGATTAGTACGATATTATCCAGTTTGGGCATACTAGGCAAACCCGCATGAATTTACTTTTAGTTTTCTTCCCAAAAAGTCTCGTACTAATTAGAGTTAGACTTGTTTTTATATATCTCACATATTTACAATTTTGCATGCAAAGAAACGTCCCATAGGGAATTATTGGCTCTTCTATTTTTTTTTCTTTTTTTTTTGAATTATTGGCTCTTCGTATAAACCAATGGCCAACGAAGCATCTTCTAAATAACAGAAAACAAAAACTTGTTAATAATTGCATGCAAATTAAATGCCATGTTGTATTGTATTGTAATGCACCAACAACAATTATCACAAGTCCATTCAAATAAAATAATAATATGGATATTTGTATATATACCTCTGGTTTTTGCATGCAAGACGGCAAAGCAGAGCAACATATCTGAGTGACGTGGAAAACAGAGAGAAGACTAAACCAAAAAGTATATTAAAAAGGAATAAGATTGTTAGTCTTAGTCTACAATGGTGACTATGAAACTTGAGATTTGCATCGAGTTGGTGAAACTAACGGTAGATTTCGTCGCCGCCGTGGCAGAGTCAATCGAAGTAGCTTTCCGTCACCGTCCTCCTCCGCCCATTCAACATTTAGCGGTGAGGAACGGTCGCCGGAGTAATCCCTCCGCCATTCCCATTCCTCTCGTGGGATTTCTATAATTAATGTATTCGTCTCTTATGGTTCAAACTATTTTTCTTGTACTATTATTACTGTCTTGCCTTGATCTGTTACGTGGTGCTTCGGACAAAAGTGATTCGTATGGAATATCAAGAACAAAAAGATCATGAAGAGTTTACCTACTTCGTTAAAACATAAAAGCTTATATAGACATTTCCGATCGTGTTTATTATTACTTTTTCGTTTCTTATTGTTATGATCTGTGACATACAACAATGCATATTGATCTTAACCGAAGTTGGTTAAGTGAAATGTTGGTACAAGAAGCAAGTAGGAGATAACCGGCCGGTTATTGGTTCTAACTGATTCGTTGTGTACCGGTCTCGTCTACTTATATGACTGGAGAAGAGCAGCTCAACAATTATGATAAGAATCATCAAGAACACTCAGAGATTCCAAAGAGAAGAGAGAGAGAAGAAGAAGATTATCGAGAGCTAGAGTTGTGTATTGATTCAAGTTTCTCGATATGTTCTTTGTACATTCTCCATTGGAGGTTCTAGTGAAGTGTTTGCTTGTGCCGTCAAGTACATAGATGCACGGATTCACATTAAACCCTGAATTGGGTTGAAATTATAGTGTGTTCTTTACGTTCAGTTTATCATTCATATTCGAGAGAGATATCGAGTGAGTTGAGTGAATCAAACGAGTGTGGAAGATATATAGAGAAAAATCAACTAAAATACGATTGATTGAATCACAACAAAGTGGTATCAGAGCCAGGTCCGTGGCTGATGAAGGATTCAATGGCAAAGATCGAGATAGCTTGTTTCGACGTGCAAAGCGACTTTTCTATGTGGAAGAAAAGGATGTTGGTTCATCTTTCGTTTCTTGGATTGAAGGATGCATTGGTTGGGTCATCGTTAGATCATGGGATTACGATCAAGAAAGGCAAGGACGAATATGACTAAAAAGAGACGATAAAGCAGTTTGAGTTAGAGAAATCTGAACGAGCTGAGAAGGCGATGAATATGATTATCTTGAATCTTGGAGATCATGTGATGAGGAATCTGGAAGAATATACAACGGCTGCAATGATATAGTCTGCACTGGAAAGGTTGTGTAATTCTAAAACTTTGACTAATAGGATTCATTAGCAACATAAGTTCTATAGTTTTAAGATGCTAGAGTCTAAGTCAATTGATGAGAATATAGATGATTTTTTTGAAGTTAGTCTCCGGGTTAAGCAGGGTGAATGTTTCTGTTTCAAAGGAGGTTCAAGCAATATTGTTATTGAGCTCTCTACCATCTCAGTACAACCATCTTAAGGAGACACTGAAGTATGGAAGGGATACGTTGACACTAGAAGACGTAACAATGCTGCAAAGTCTAAGGAGATTGAACTCAAGGAAGTAAAGGAGTCCAACACGTCTCAAATATCCGGTGATGCCTACATTGCTCAAGGAAGATCAGAGAAAAGATGATTATACTATGAAGGTTATCTCCTACTTGCTTCTTGTATCAACATTTCACTTAACCACATAAATATTAGTGGTTAAGAAGCAGTTTTTCTTGTCATAATAGATGATTATACTATGAAGGTTTGATTTACTTTCTAGCAACTATGGATGAAGGGTTTAGTAAGCTATGTGAATGGAAGAACCTATTTGAGAATCAGGTTGACAGGAAAGTAAAATGCCTTAGAACTGATAATGGTTTAGAATTTTGTAACACTACTTTTGATTTGTTCTCTAAGAAATGTGGCATAGAACGACACAGGACCTGTTCGTACATCCCGCAGCAAAACGGATTTGCAGAGCGTATGAACATAACGATAATGGAAAAGGTGAGGTGTTTACTAAGTGAATCAGGTCTAGAAGAGAAGTTATGGGCAAAAGTTGTTGCTACATCAGTCTATCTTATAAACCGGACACCTTCTTCTGCAAATGATCTCAACATACCTGAAGAACTGTGACTCGGTAAGACACCAGGGTATTGAGACTTAAGAAGATTTGGGTCTATTGTTTACATTCACACAGATCAAGGGAAGCCGAAGCCGAGGGCTCTAAAAGGGGTCTTCATTTGTTATCCAACTGGAGTGAAGGGCTATAAAGTGTGGCTACTTGAGGAAATGAAGTGTGTGATCAGTAGAAATATTGTGTTTAGAGAAGATCAAATCTATAAGGATCTATCTCAAGATAAAGGGAAAGGTATTGCAGTGGAGCAAGAAAGTTTACATGATGTGGTAAAGAACTCAGTAGATATTGGAGAAGCATTGGAATCAATTCCAGAAAGTCAAGAAGAAGGTGGAGCTGTTCAGACAGAGGTTGATACTGAGTTTAAAACTTCAGAGAGTTCAGAAGATTTGAGTAATTACCAGCTTGCTAGAAACAAGGTCAAAAGAGAAATAGTCAAGCCAAAAATGGTTTACTGAAGACTCTGCTATTGACTTTGCGTTGAAAGTAGCAGAAGAAATTGATAGTGAAGAACCACAAAGTCACGAAGAAGCTATGAATAGTGAAGACTGGGAGAAATGGAACGCAGCTATGGATGATGAGATGGTGTCATTGGACGAGAAAGAGACATGGAACTTAGAAGATTTTCCAGAGGGAAAGAAGACGATAGGGTGTAAGTGGATATATAAACGGAAGCCAGGAATACATGGAGTGGAACCACCGAGACATAAGGAGACATTAGTTGCCAAGGGCTATTCACAACGAGAGGGAGTTGATTACCAAGAATTTTTCTCTCCAGTGGTAAAACATGTTTCGATTAGGCTCATGCTATCAATAGTGATTGATAAGGACTTAGAAATGGAGCAGCTTGACGCCAAAACTGCCTTTCTACACATAACTATTGATGAGAACATTTACATGGAGCAACTGCGAGAATACGAAGTCAAAGGAAAAGAAGGAAAAGTCTGCAAGTTGGTTAAGTCCTTATACGGCCTGAAGCAAGCTTCACGCCAGTGGAATAAGTGTTTTGATCAATGTATGATCAAGAATAGATGTAGGAAGAGTGAGTTCGACTTGTGTATGTATTTCAAGAATCTAGGGGATGGAAACTACATATATCTACTTCTATATTTTATTCAACCATTCGGATTGAATAAAATATTAAACAATTGGTTTATGTAAAGAACACGGTTTGGTTTAATTTCGGTTGGATTGGATCAGTTCGGTTCGGTTCGGTTTGAATTTTTTGCCCACCCGTATAAACTAATTAATGATAAGATTGTAAACTCTGAAATTGTATTGATATGAAAGACTTACATGAATTTATATATAACAACGAGAAGTCATAAACCTAACGAGATTAGGAGAACATAATATGTAAGTATTGTAATATAATGACAACTATCCTTATCAATAGGATTCTCTTTCCTAATAGGAACAGAATACTCAGGAGTAATAGAAAAACTTGTTCAAAACATTAAAAGAAAACTATCGTAAGCATTATTGAGAGCGAAAATGCTGCGTCATGAGCTCCCATTCTCTAAACTATCTTACGTGCTTTCTTCGCCCTCTTGGAAAATCCTTACGTCTGACTACCACCACCAGTGACCATGCCCGTGCAGATAAAGTCAATATCCTACATTCTTGGAATATCAGAATGACACACAAAATTCTAATCATGCAATTTTTTAACCTTTTAAAGCTAGCTGTAATTACTTGAGATGGAGCAGTTATGATAAACTCATTGAGCTCAGCTATGATCAGAGATTATACCTTGGCATAGCCCACTAGCAGTGGAGCTGCTGATGCATGCCCAGTGTCTTTGGAGACAAGACTACATAAATGAACATAAAGCAGATAGGTTTAGTGATAGATAAGTAGTAATTCATAGTCACCGTGGTCCGTGGATGTCTACATCTAATAATCACCAAGAAACTTACTTGTAAAAGTAAATCTCCCCTGCATTTGTTGCCTTGTCAAAATAGATGTGTCCCTGAAATAGCATTTAGAAACCAACTTTCTGCAAAATGATTTTTTTATTAATGTACTAAGAACCATTAGACGCGAGACTTTGCAAATTACATAGAATAAATAAATACCTTCCACAATTTTTGGGTTGATGCTGGTTGCAACAACCACCACGTAACCCTTCAAGTTGGTTGTAAAACTTGACAGCTTGTGAGTCGAACAGACTCAATGTCACAGACTGCTAAAGTAAGGAGAAGAGATGATTTATTGAATGGCTCTTAGCCGAATATATATAGTACAATGGAGATTAGGTTAAACCTAAGAGATAAGCACTAAGTAAATAAGTAACTTCCATAACAAGATTTTGAATATATCCAATATACGAATATCGTAATACTCCCCCTCAAGTTGGAGCGTGGAGGTCACAAACGCCAAACTTGCTCAGTAGATATGTAAATTGTTCTCTTCCAAGCGCTTTGGTGAGTAAGTCGGCAAGTTGATCTGTTGTACTAACATGAGAAGTAACAATGTTTCCTCTGGTGATTTCATCGCGAATGAAGTGGCAATCTTTTTCAATATGTTTCGTGCGTTCATGAAATATTGTATTTGCTGCAATATGTAAAGCTGATTTGCTGTCACAAATGAGTTTCATAGGAGTATCGTGACTGATTCCAATCGGCTCCAGCAACTCCTTTATCCATAGAAGTTCTTGAACAGCAAGTGTCATAGATCTATATTCAGCTTCTGCAGAGGAGAGAGAAACACGATCTTGCTTCTTTGTTTTCCACGATACTGGAGAATCACCAAGGAGTACGATGTAGCTGCTGAGAGAGCGTCGAGTTTGTGGACAAGAAGCCCAGTCAGAGTCACAATGTGCTGTGACCCGAAGATCAGAGGTTGACGAGAGTAAAATGCCTTGTCTTGGACACCCTTTTAGATAGCGAACAACACGGACTGCAGCATCCCAATGTGCTTGACAAGGTGCTTGCATGAACTGAGCTAGAATGTTGACGCAGTAGCTTAATTCAGGACGAGTAAGACCGAGATAAACCAATCTTCCCACTAGACGCCTGTACTTTGTGGGATGTAAATAAAATGGACTTTGATCATGTGGAAGTTGATGATTTTGTTCTATCGGTGTGTCGAATGGACGACAACCAGTGAGGCCGCATTCGGAGATGATGTCAAGACAATATTTCCATTGTGAGAGAAAAATACCTTCTGGTCCACGAGATACTTTGAGACCCAAGAAGTATTTCAAAAGGCCTAGGTCTTTCATGCGGAAACATGTGTGGAGATAGTTTTTGAACTGAGTAATAATCTCATGATTATTGCCAATAATAACCAAGTCGTCAACATAGACGAGTATATGAAGAACTGTGTTGCCACGAACCATGGTGAAAAGCGAGTAATCTTTTCGGCACTGAATAAAACCATACTCAAGTAGTGCATTGGAGAGTTTAGAGAACCAACAGCGAGGTGCCTGACGAAGACCATACAAAGACTTGTGTAAACGGCAGACTAGAGAAGGATCCGAAGGTGCAAAACCAGGTGGAGGCTTCATATAGATTTCTTCTTCAAGATCACCGTGTAAAAATGCGTTGTGAACGTCCATTTGATGAAGTTCCCAGTTCTTGGCAGCTGCAACTTCAAGAAGAATTCTAATGGTGTTCATCTTAACAACCGGTGCAAATGTTTCATCATAATCTACACTTTCTTCTTGATGGTTTCCCATGACTACTAACCGTGATTTATGGCGATTGATAGTTCCATCAGCATTATATTTAATGCGATATACCCATTTCGATGCAAGGGCTTTTTTTTCAGGAGGGAGATGTTGGAGAGACCAAGTTTTATTGTCTTCAAGTGCTACATATTCGGTTCCCATTGAGTCTCGCCAAACTTTATGTTTCATAGCATCACGAAAGTGAATTGTTTCATCACCGAGAGTTATTGCAGCCAAAAATGTTGTATGTTGGGGTGAGAAACCTTCAATAGAAAACAAAATTAGCGATAGGATATAGGGACTTACCAGAAGATGTCGATGTGGAGTCGATGGAGTTGAGAACATGGTTTATATCACAACGAGCAGAATATGTAACGTATGGCTTGAGACGCGTAGATGGAACTTTTGTACGCTTGCCTCGACCAAGCGATTCATCTGAGGACGTCGCAGGTTGTAGTTATAGCGAATTCTCTTTTGAAGAGTCATCATTCATACGAGTGTTCACATCCGTTGGAGAAGATGATGAAGGGGCCGACGGAGAGGTCACTGGTGATGTCTGAGGCACAAAATCCTCTGTAGATGGTGAGACACTCCCCCTATCGTTATTGATTCGAGCAGGGGTTGAATCACCATTGATATATTCAAACCGTGTAGAGTCTAGAGGAGTTTGAACGATCGGTGTAGGTAAAGATGGTGTACTTGTGCAAACGGGAATGATGTCTCATGAAATATGACATCTCTAGATACAAAAAATCCGTTTGTCTCAAGATCAAAGACCCGCCACCCTTTCTGACCAAGAGGATAACCGATGAATATACACCGTCTGCTTCGAGCCTCAAATTTATCTGTTTTTGCAGTTTGTTTCTTAGCAAAACATAAACTTCCGAGGACCCTGAGATGAGAGTATGCTGGAGCAGAGTTATGAAGAATTTCAAACGGAGACTTGCCTTCAAGAAGCGGAGTAGGTGTGCGGTTGATTAAATAAGCTTTTGTTAGGATACATTCTCCCCAAGACTTGATCGGTACGTGTCCTTGAAAGAGGAGGGATCTCGCCATATTAAGAATATGCCTATGCTTTCGTTCAGCCCGGCCATTTTGTTGTGGAGTTCCAACACATGAGGTCTGATGAAGGATCCCTTGTTTGGCAAAATAATCACGTAGACACATGAATTTTGTGCCATTGTCACTTCGAACTGTGCGAACTTTCTTTCCGAATTGTCTTTCTGTCATTGCACATAATTTTTTTAGGACCTTGGCGACTTCACTTTTTGCTAGTAAGAGATGAGTCCATACGGCCCGAGAATGGTCATCTACTATTGTAAGGAAATAGTGAGCCCCAGATGAAGATTTTGTATTGTATGGACCCCAAACATCACAGTGGATTAGAGAAAAACACTCTGTAGATTTATTATGACTATCCGAAAAAGAATCACGTGAATGTTTTGCTCTTATGCAGACGTCACAAAAATCTTTAAACTCACAACTATTGTTATCAAAATCTTTGAAAGTAGATAAAACTGAAGACAATGCTTTCTTTCACGGGTGTCCCATACGTTGATGCCACAAGGCTGCATAGTTAGTTGTAGTAGTCTTGTAGGCTCGAGCTGGAACTATTCCGCGAAAGTGATAAACCCCGTTCTCTTCCTCACCTGCTCCAATCGGCATCTTCGAAGAAAGGTCTTGTATCACACATAACTTGTCAATAAATATAGCAAAACAAGACAGTTCTCGTAATAGTCGTGCCAATGAGATCAATGTGCAGGAGAGATCGGGTACAAATAGAACATGAGTGAGTGTTCTATTGGCACCAAGATAAAGAGATCCTTCTTTGGTCGCATAAGAGTGTTTCCCGTTTGGTAAAACTATAATGCTACAAGGTATTTCATAGATGTCCGTTAGCAAATCTGAGTCTCCTGTCATATGGTGTGATGCTCCCGAATCAAGAAGAAAATCAACATTCATAGTCTTACCAGATATCTTTTATGTGGAAGTATTAGATGGTTTGAGGAGATTTACGATTGCAGACCATGTCTCTTTGCTGACTCCGGGAACTTGATCTGGATAGTCCTGTGGTGCGGTTGTAGTGTTATTTGCACGAGCTGGTGGAGCGCTTCTACCTCTACCGCGACCTCTGCTACTTCCACTGCCACGACCCCTTCATGTTGATGAGTCAGACCAACCTTCAGGATATCCATGAAGAACCCAACAATTGTCTACTGTATGATTTGTGCGACTACAGTGGGTACATAATAGGTTCTTTCTGGATCTTGTGGCAGAAGCGATTGCATTGACTTCTTGTTGAACCGCACAACCTATAGCGTCCAGGCGTTCTTCTTTACTTCTAGAAATCGTAAGATGTCTTTCTTCTGCAACAAGTTCTGAGTAGATCTGATCCAAATTCAGGTCTTTGTCTCGAGTAAGGCGGCCTAAAAGATTTGTCCAAGTTGTGCCAAAGCGAGATGCATCAGGACCCATGAGAAACTGATGGATACGTTTGTGGTCACGCCTTTTGTTGTGTTGAAGTAGAATTGCACACATCGAGTTCTTGCAACAACAGCCAATTGCAGGTTCATAATCATCTAGATCGTCCCACATAACTTTGAGTTTACCAAAGTACGTTGAGACATCTTGGCTGTTTTGTTGACATGCTGTGATATCTGCTTTCAACTGGTGGACTCGAGGTGCGTTTCCAGAGGAGAATCGAGCTCGTAGATTTTCCCACATCACAAGTGCACTTTCAACTACCGAGATTGAGTGATGGATCTTTGGATCGATACTTGCGTACAACCAACCTATGAGCATAGAGTTAACAGTCACCGACTTATCATAGTCTGTTGATGCTGGTTTTTGTAGGGTTCCGTCGATGAAGCCAAGCTTTTGTTTAGCTCGAAGGTTGTTTCGAGCTAGTTTCTCCCATCGTTCGTAGTTGTCGCCGTTCAACATAATTGGTGTTAGTACATGGTGAGGGTGATCGGATGGATGTAAATAATATGGTGAATTCGTGATAGTAACGTTCCCGGTACTCTCGCTTGTTTTTCCACTTGACGGAGTTTTAGAGGAGGAATCGTCATGTTCCACCATATTTTATGAGAAGCAGAGGTTGCTTGAGAGAACTTGAGGGAAAGAAAAAATTATAGATCTAATTTAGCTCTGATACCATGCTAAAGTAAGGAGAAGAGATGATTTATTGAATGGCTCTTAGCCGAATATATATAGTACAATGGAGATTAGGTTAAACCTAAGAGATAAGCACTAAGTAAATAAGATAACTTCCATAACAAGATTTGGAATATATCCAATATACGAATATCATAATAGTAACCATGTGAGTATCACGACAATCTCACGGATACACCTCACCGTAACCAGCTGTGCCGACTTCAAGCTCCATTGCTAGTCACCACAATCTTCTTCTCGGGACGTGGAGAAGAAGATTCATCTCGCTTTCTCTTGTAACTTTTTGTTGATCACAAGCTCGTAACTTGATCACGGTTCATACAAGGATCGCTCGCAACTCTTTGCCTACAAGAAACTGAAGAAGAAAGGAGTTCGAGCTCATCGTATTTCCTCAGCAAGGACGCCTTCAAATTCTGTTTCAACAAGACGACGAGTTGGATTCTTTTTCGGAAGAGTTAAAAAAAAACAATGAAGATTCTTAACGTCATGCATGCTGAGCATCACAACATCAAAAGAAAAAAAGCATCATTGGTCAAACGATCATCTTTGTTCTTGGGGCCAACCAACACAACAAAACTCAAACACAAAGCCGAGTAAAAACTCACGAGTCTCTTTTTCTAGGGACAAGTTTACAAAGAATCATAAATGAAAGTTTCGTTTGTTTCTCGTCATTGTTACTTGTCGCGAGTAAATCACAGATGCATCCGTTGTTTGTCACTTTTATCAAAAAATGAGAGAGTGTGTGACACTTGCATCCGTTACTCGTCGCGAGTAAATGACAGTTGTATATGTTGCTCATTTGGAAAAAAAAGGAAAAAGTAAGTGACACTTGTATCTATTGCTCGTCAATTTTACTAATTGCAAGTGAATGGCCGTTGCATCCGTTGCTGGTCACTTTTACAAAAAGAAATGATGATTGCATTTTGGCCTTTGTCCAATTATGGACGCCGAGGCACAAGTACAACTTGCCTTTTTCTAGGCATGATCTTAAAATAAACTTGTCTTTTACTAGGCACGATTTCGATATGAACTTGTCCGTTGAATGAGTTCAGTAAACTCGTCTTTTACTAGACATGAATTTACATCAAACTCTCATTTTACTAAACATGAGTTTATATTTAACTCGCTTTTTATTGGCATAGGTTTACTTTCAACTCGGCTTTACTAGGTATGAGTTAATCCCCGAGCTACAATCAATAAGGATGAGTTCGGTAAACTCGCTTTTCACCAGGCACGAGTTATTCGATGAGTTACGACTCCTAGGGACGAGTTACTCTCCGAGCCAAAATTACTAGGCATGAGTTTAGAGTCAACTCGCCTAGTAAGAGTACAATTCGCCTAGGTCGTCATAGATATAAAAGCGCTGAGTCCATTGTCTTATAAATCTTCTTCGTAAAATGGGTTTGCCTCCTAAACAAGGCATATTAGACAATGAACTCAGCCCATTTAAGAGAATGTCCCTAGGAAACTCTAGACTTCATGCTTCTATAAATAAGTAGGCACCCCCTCCTTAAAAAGAGACTTTTGGAGAGATCCACTACATTTTCTAGAGAGAATACTTCTAGAGAACACGTAGACACATACTTTCATCTAGGCATTTGTGTCTCATGTTGTGAACTACTGTTGGCTTGATCCCTATTTAAGGGTATTTATGCAGCCCTTCATCAGATCCAACAATAATCTATAAAACCTATTTTACTATCATTCGTCTAGTTTAAGATCATCAAGAAGACTTCTCCTAATTCTACCATCGGAACCTGTCCCACTTCTTGTACAACACCGATTTCAGATTCAAGAAGACGCAATTCTCGGCCTTGGCTTCCGTGAGTCATCATCACTTTTAAGGTGTTTTGTTCTCTTTATTTCTTTTTTCAAAATAAGTTTATTGGCTTCTTTTTTTTTGAATAGCGATTGGTACTAGGCCTGGGACGTATTATCCGGGATCCAGATTCGATCCGAGATCCGTCCCGGATCTGCTCCGCAAATAGGATATTTGGAGTGCCCGGATCCGAATCCGGATAGTAAAATTTCGGATCCGTCCAAACCAGATCCAAATCCGGATATCTTAATTTTTAGGTCTAGATATCCGGATCCGGATCCATGTTTTTAAATATATTAAATTTTTAGTTTTATTAATAATTATATTTTGATATATTAGTATTTATACATAAAAAAAATTAATATTATATTTAAATTTTATTAATATTATATGTCATATATATATTCATAAATTTGTATAAATATTTAATTTATGTTTTATTTTTAGATTTTATATATTTTTAAAATATTTTTTATTTTATTTTAAATTATTTTTACGGATCCGGATCCGAATCCGGGTACCCGCATGATGAACTAGCTCAGTATGCTCGCTTTTCTTCCATCCTGGTTTGTCCTTTGTTTGATGATCAGCTGGCTCGGCCATGGTTACATCACCATTTGAGGAAGGAACGATTCCCGGAACAAAGGAAATCCAAACTCATGCCCCGGGTCGATGGTCCATTCCAGATTGTCAAGAAACTCCATGACAATGCTTACCAGCTTGATCTTCAGGGTAAGTATGATATCTCTTCAAGTTTTAATGTTTCTGATTTATCTCCTTTTCTTGCAGATGATCCGGATTTGTGGTCAAATCTTTTTGAAGAGGGAGGGAATGATGGAACCCAGGACCTGGACCAGGACTTGGAGCAGACTCAGGACGATCAGATCAGTCCAACTAAGGTTCAGCCATTCAGCCGTACCAGATCAACGGACAGAGCCGTGTACCGGATCGACCCGCGTGCACCCGGACGTGACCTAAGGATGGATCCACGACCTGATGACCGAATCAGCCGACCCACAGGCGTTCTTCCCCGACCCATTCGTCATTCTAGAGCCAACAGTCAAGCCAGAACCCATGATCATCATGAAGAATCAGATTCCGGACTTAGCCTATCTTTCCTGGCCCGTTTGGGACGTACCGCACGACCGGATCAGGCTGATCTCGACTTTTCCGACCACTTTGATGATTTCATGATGATCGATGCATCCAACTTCTCCAAAGGGATGTTACTTAGGCTCTCTGAAGATTTGGGTCGAGCTATCTCTTCATCCGTTCATGGATCATCGATGATCAACCATGCGGGCAGCCTTGCGTCCGTCCTTCTCCTTACCGCGGACGACCTGATCATCACAGCATGAACCTGGACGCATCATGAACCTGGACAGTCAATGAATCTTGCCAAGTCTTCATCAAATTCCGAGTTTTGACTAGTCTTCTCTTGTTTTCCACACTTTGACTAGATCTAGTCAAATATCTATTTTCTATGTAATGTTTTTCCGTGCTTTCTTTATTTCTCTCTTTGACTCAAAGTAGTATAAATATGTAAACTCTTTGATCAATCTAACACATCGATTTTTCTATTTCTCTTTTGAGTTTTCTCTCATTGTTCTTTGGTTAGAACATTCATATTTCACTTGGTGAGGTTATCTCCAAGCGAGCCACTTCGTTGTGTTGGACCGGTGCGTCACATCCGGCAACCTTCGAATCTCTGGTAGTATCTTTGGGCTATTCCGCAACCCTTAGTGTCACCCCTCGATTCAACAGTTCTCTTCGGAGTCCATATCATCCGTACCGAAAGAGTGATCCTTATTTTGGTTCTATCAAGTTGTCTCTAGGGATCCAATACATAGGGTTTAGCACTGCGAAAGTAAGCTAATCTAATCACGTCGTTTGAGTTCGAGAACGTTTTTTAATGTATTTTTTGTCTGAAAATTGTTTCATGATCTATCTTTTTTTAGAATAACCCACTGCCTAACGCTTTAATCCATTCATTTTACATCGTTTTAATTTCTTCTTCTTATTTTCTTACAAGATGAAAACACATAAAAACCCTCTTTAATTCTAGTTTAACTTTTTTCTTGAAGATTTTTAGTATAGCTTTGGTCCTTGTGGATTTGATCCCCCAAATACTACTACGGTTCACTGTGCACTTGCAATATATTTTCAGTGGTTAAAATTCTTCTTCTTCTTCTTCTTCTTCTTCTTCTTTTTCTTCTTCTTCTTCTTCTCGTGTGTTGGAACCTATGCTACTTCACACCTGCTGAAAACTACGAGAGAGAGAGAAAGAGAGAGAGAGAGAGAGAGAGAGAGAGAGAGAGAGAGAGAGAGAGAGAGAGAGAGAGAGAGAGAGAGAGAGAGAGAGAGAGAGAGAGAGAGAGAGAGAGAGAGAGAGAGAGAGAGAGGGGGAGGGAGAGAGAGAGAGATTTCAAAATGTAAAAAGAGAAAATGAGAGAAATTATTTCCTTAGATTAATTTTAATTCTGAATACATGCTTTATATAGAGAAACAAGTTGACAAGATAATAATAAAAAAAAATGGTAGAGAAGGAGACAAAAAGGCTAAGACAGTTTTGAGACAATGACAACTCCTAAACCTCTCTCCTCCTTAGCAATGCATGTGATTCTTCTTTGGCCTTAACCCCAACGGCTCCCTTCATTATGTTAATGATTACATACTCTAAGGAGACTTTCCAAAAGATATTTATGCAAGCCAATATCGTGAGAGACTTGTACTCCAAGGTAGGTTTAGGGCAAACTATCTTGATTGGTCTAGAATGGTTCTCTTTATCTCTTCCTCTTATTCTTGTCTTCATGTCAAAAATATCTTCTTCATCTCAACACTTTCCCTCAAGCCTGACTTTGGGAAGAAATCAAGCTTGAAATCATGAAGAAATTCCCTCATTAAAACTTTAATGTGCAAAACCTAGTAGGACAAAAACACACCAAGAAAAAAGAGTACATGCCTTCATGATAGGAAAGTCAGTGAGATGTGAGGTCTATGAGTCCCAACTTAGAGTGGATGAATTCACATACTTTTGTGTTTGCTGCCTTTGTGAATATATCAGCTAGCTGGTCTTCAGTTATAATATAGAAGGGTAAGGTGACTTGTTGCTCCACTGTTTGTCTCACTTTGTGGCAGTCTAGTTCAATATGTTTTGTCCTTTCATGAAACACATTGTTGGATGCTATGTAAATTACAGCATGATTATCACAGTGCATTGTGATTGGTGATGTAGTCTCTAGACCCAAGTCTCTTAGTAGGTTCTTGATCCAAATGAGTTCACTAGTAAGCTTCATCATTGCTCTATATTCAGCCTCAACACTTGAACATGATACCACCTTCTGCTTCTTGCTCTTTCAAGTGACTAAGTTGCCTCCAATGAAAGTGCAATAGCCTGTTGTAGACCTCTTGTCTACTCTATCACCAGCCCAATCTACA
Organism: Moricandia moricandioides; assembly: GCA_905132885.1. Taxonomy (NCBI): domain Eukaryota; kingdom Viridiplantae; phylum Streptophyta; class Magnoliopsida; order Brassicales; family Brassicaceae; genus Moricandia; species Moricandia moricandioides. The sequence goes on from CAJHQQ010000744.1 coordinate 81,925, forward strand.
TCATAATACCCCACAATATATGTGTTCTTGTTGCAACCCATCCATACTCATTGTCCTAGTGCTTCTCTTAGATATCTCAAAGTCTTCTCCACCATGTTCCAGTGATGTATCTTGGGTGTTTGCATAAGCTGAATGACTGCAAAACACACATATGGTCTAGTAATGGTAAGGTAGATAAGCGTTCCAACCATTCTACTATAGTGCTTGACATCTTCACAGGGTTTTTCCTCAAACTCCCCCTCACGCAACACCTTATAGCCATCTTCCAGTGGAGTCCTGGCTGCTCTTCCTCTTAGATCACCTGCCTCATTCAACAAATCAAGTGTGTAGTTCCTATTGGGATAAGAACAACTCCTATTTAGACCGGAATATCTCAGTCCATAAGAATTACTTTAGCTCACCCAAGTATTTGATATCAAATGAGGTTTTAAGAAATGTTTTAGTTAAGAGGATACCTTCCTTGTCACTCCTTGTGATAATGATATCGTCCACATACAGTAAGATCACCACAATTCCTTGTTGACTAGTGAGAGTGAAGAGGGTGTGATCAGCTTCAAACTTCACAAAACCTCTTCCATTGAGAGTGGTGTTGAGCTTGTGATACCAAGCCCTTGGTGATTGTTTCAAACCATAGATAACTTTCTTTAGTCTAAGAACATTTCCAGGTTTGACAAGGTGTTCTAGGCCAGGAGGTGGTCTCATGTAGACTTCATCTTCCAGCTCTCCTTGTAGGAAGGCATTCTTAACATTCATCTGCCATAGATCCCACTCTAAGTTGACTCTTAAGAGAGGATGATCCTTATGGTGTATAGTTTGGCTACATGTGCAAAAGTATCAAGGTAGTCTTCCCTATATGTCTGAGTAAACCCCCTTGCTACTAGCCTTGTCTTGCGCCTCTCTACTGTTCCATCAACATTGTACTTGATGGTGAAGATCCAACATCTTATCACTGCTTTCTTTCCTTTGGGAAGCTCAGCTTCATACCAAGTATCATTCACTATCATTGCATTGGTTTCATTTCCAAATGAATCTCTCCACTCATCATGCTCCATAGCTTCTTCATATGTCCTTGGAGTGTACTCATGATCTAATTCATCAATGAACACTACATGTTCTTGTGGGTGCCGAGCCAACGAACACACTACTTGTATAGGATGAAATATTGCTTATGAGTTGAAGTAAACTCTTGTGTTGATCCAACTGGAAGGAGGATTTCGGATTCTGGCACTCCTTCTAATTGGTTGTGTCTGAACATTTCTATCTACAACTGGTGCTTCCTCATCATCCGTAGACTGATCCTCATTCACCACTGACCCTTCTTGTTTCTCATCTTGATCATGAGAAACTGAACTTCCTTGTTGTACTTGTTGATGTTCAGTTTGGTTCCCCCCTTCAGGATCAAGGTGAGTAACCTTAACGGCTTCATATTCAGGTTCCTCACTCATCTATTTACTTTGTGGGGCATGAGGACATTGTCTTGTCTCATTCTCATGTACAACCCTCTCTTCTAGTATACTGATGTCAAGGCTTTCCATTACCCTTCTCAAATTGTTTGCTTTCTCTAAGGCTTATTGAGATAGATTCTTCACCTCATCACAACTCTTCTCATCATAATAGCTCTTAGTGTCCACAACTTCACATCTCTTGATATTAGATACCTTTTTGCCACTAGATCATAACACTTATAACCCTTTTGTGTTGGAGAGTATCCAATAAACATAGCTTTTGAGCTTTTGACATCTAACTTGCTCCTCTATTCCCCTGATATCAACACAAATTAGAGGCATCCAAATACACACATATGATCCAAAGAGGGCTTGTTGTTGTTTAGTACCTCAAATGAAGAAAAATCATTAAGAATATTATTAAGAATCATATTGATCAGATAACAAGCAGCCGTCATAGCATCAGTCCAAAACTTCTTTGGAACATTAGTATAAAAAATCATTGACCTTGCAACTTCCACCATGTGCCTATTTTTCCTCTCAAATACTCCATTTTGTTGTGGAGTTTAAGAACAACTTGTCTGATGTATAATTCTATGCTGAGTTAGATACTGCTTGAAGGATTTAATTGTATACTATCCACCATTATCTTACCTAAGAATCTTAATTTTAGCACTTAAATGGTTGAGGACATGGGTCTTGAAATTCTTGAAAGCTTCAAGCACTCTGTCTTTAGACTGGATCAGTTTCACCCAAGTGTACTTAGAATTCTCATCAATAAAGGTCACAAATTACTTGTGATTTCCTCTAGACAGACAAGGACCAGTCCACATATCAGAATAAACAAGGTCAAAACACTTCTCATATATTGTACTTGACCTTGGAAAGACTGTCCTACAATGCTTCCCCAAGATACATGTTTCACATCAATCATTTTCAAACACCACACCATGAAGCATTAATTTTAGAGCTCCAGCGTGAGGATGTCCCAATCTGGCATGCCATGTAGTGCCATCAACTCTCAGAGAAGTACTGATCATGCAAATAGAAGAATGTGGTTATGTTCTTTTGAGATGATAGAGTTCATCATGATTGTATCTTCTTCCAATCACATGCCATGTCTTTAGGTCTTCAAACTCAACATCATCAGGTCTGAAGACCACTTGACAACTCAAATCAACTGTATCCTCCGTATTGATAACAAGTCAGAAGTAAACTGAGACATATACAAGGTAGATGATTCTTTATCAAACAACCTAAGGTTCCCTATCCCTTCTATCTTAACCTTATCTCCATTGGTTATAATTACATTCCCTGAGGCTGGCTTGACATCATTAATCAGATTCCTATCACTAATCATATGGTGAATAGCTCCTCAATCTATAATGATAGGTTTAGAGTTTGTACCCGTCTTCTTAGACGAGATGATGGTCTTGGCAGCTCTAATGAAGTCATTCAAATCACTCCTGGTTACTAGGTCATTAGTTTTGGTAACACCAGCTTCACTTCTCCACGACCCTTGAGTCACTACTGAAGGCATAATACATGGTCTTTCCTTCAAATATATGAGGTTCAATCTGCTTGAGCAAATTCTTGGCCATCTTAATATCCATCTTCCTTTGTTTCAAAAACTTTGTTCTATGTTGTTTCTTAGTCCTCTTGCCCTCATGAAACAACACAACTTTCCCATTCTTGCTTGGAATGTTCTTTGTAGAATGAATTAACTTCATTTCCTTTTCAAAGAGTGTGTGAGTAGCTTGTTCTTGCTGGATAAGGGCACACACACCGTCTACACTTGGGAGCTTGTATTCTCTAAGAATATGCTTGATCAACTGACTGTATGATGGCTTTATAGTCAGTAGCATAAAGACCACATCCTGCTATTGCCTTTCTCTTAAGACTTCGGGATCACTAGAACCTGGTCTAAGCATTTCATGCTTTGACCATAAACTTCTAAATTTTCCAAGATGCTGGTTGAACTCTCCTTCATCTTGTTTCTGGTTGTTGACCTCTTTCTTGATTTCAAGCACCCTGCTCAGATTAGACATGTTGCCATACACCTTTCTAAGTGTATTCGACAACTCTTTGGAGCTCTCAAAGTAGGAGTAAGCTTCCAAGATTGAAGCTTCAAGGCTGTTCTGAAAGATAGAAAACACCATGAGATCATCCTCACCCCATTTTCCATCATCATCGAGCCCAAATTCTTTTCCATCCTTTCCTAGGACCGTCTTCTTGAGAATTTTATCTTCAGTAACATGTTCCCGAGAAAAAAAGAGAGAGAGAGAGAGAGAGGGAGAGAGAGAGAGAGAGAGAGAGAGAGAGAGAGAGAGAGAGAGAGAGAGAGAGAGAGAGAGAGAGAGAGAGAGAGAGAGAGAGAGAGAGAGAGAGAGAGAGAGAGAGAGAGAGAGATTTCGAAATGTAAAGAGAAAGAAGGGGAGAAATGATTTCCTTAGATTAATTCTGGTTCTGAGTATATGCTTTATATAGAGAAACAAGTTGACAAGATAAAAAAATAAACAAATGGTAGATAAATAGACAAACATGCTCAGACAGTCTTGCGACAGTGACAAATCCTAAACCTCTCTCCTCCTTAGCAATGCATGTGATTCTTCTTTGGCCTTAACCCCCAATGGTTCCCTTCATTATTGTAATGATTCCAGACCCGAAGGAGACTTCCCACAAGATATTTATGCAAGGCAATCTCGTAAGAGACTTGTACTCCAAGGTAGGTTTAGGGCAAACTATCTTAATTGGTCCAGAATGGTTCTCTTGATCTCTTCATCTTGTTCTTGTCTTAATGTCAATACTTTATTCTTCATCTCAACAATACCTTATACTAAAATAGGTCTGCAATTCAGCTTCCTCTAGTTCAAGGACAATATTTTTAGATAAAGTAAAAAATCATCGCTTTGGTCAAGCAGCACTTGTTTCATGGATTACCCACAGAAAGGCCAATGGAACACATAGAGAACCCTGAGGAATCCTGTAGTACAACGAGGACTAATGGAGTCCCTTATGACTTACGCTGCAAGATTTTCGCTTTCTGTATGAGCGATAAAGCATTGAGATGGTTGAAATCTCTTCATGTTGGTTCTATCTGAACATGGGATCAGTGTAGAGCGATCTTCTTGGACAGCTTCTACACAAAGTCCAAGACTTCTACCCTCAAGAGAAGATCACCAGCTTCCAACAGAGTGCCTCCAAGCCTATGAATGAGACATGGGAAAGATTCAAGGAGTATCTCAGAGATTTCCCTCATCATGGCTACTCCAATGAGCATATCCTCAACATCTTTTATGATGGAGTGAACTGGAATGCCAAAAATACTATCAATGGAGCAAGCAATAGAGATTTCATGACAAAGACTCTAGAGGAAGCATACACACTGATCAAAAATCTTGCTTCCATCTCTAGTAATCACTACCATGAATATGATATAACAAGACGAGAATGCTGGAGAAGGAGCTCTCTTTCATGCCTTTGCAGGGCATGTCAGTCACCAAGCTGAGGTGAAATATGTGAATGGTTAAGGATATAAGCATAATATGTTTCAGAATCAGACCAGCAACTTCAATCACAGAGGATCACAGCATAAGCAGCAGTTCAATGGTTTTCAACCAAATAACTCAGCATACCTTCTGCCTCCTAGAAACTCGGTGTCAGTAACTCAAGAATCTAAGCTTAAATAATGATGCAGAAGCTGACAGATAATCAACAAAAAGCAGCCAGTTATGTGAGCATGAAGTTTGATAGCATCAATTAGAAACTAAACACCATGTATCAGGACTTGAACAACAAAATGGAGTCTCTTTCAGCTCATGTCAATAAACTGGATATACAAGTGGCTCAAATCACTGAAGTGATAAAGAGGCTGCAAAAAATTCCTCTAAAAAGAGACAAAGAAAATCCTAGAGAGCAGTGCAATATGATCTTAGCTAAAAGGAGAATGAGGAGAAATCTGAACAGGAGGAACCTATACATATGGAACCATCACCATATATTCCTAAGGTTTCATACCCAATGCCACCTAAACACTTCATTGATCCCATTAGTGAAGAGAAGCTAGCAGGGTTTAACAAGATGGTGAGAATGCTTCCTAAAGGGACTTCATTAGAAGATGCTAGAGAGATTCGTCCATTGCATATGATTTTTAAAAATAATAGAGAAATTAAAGAGGAGATTAAAGCTCTCTTTACTAAGGTGTTGATTAGACCACCACTAAGAGTGTTGCCTACTGTTGAAGATCCTAGGAAATTTGTCTTTCCATGTTCCATAGCTGGTTTTGTTTTCAAAGAGTATATGTGTGATTCTGGATCAAGCGTGAACGTCATGTCAAAAATGATCGCAGAAGCTGAAAATCGATAGGATTCAGCCAAACAAGATGACTCTTACCTTTGCTAACTCCTCCACAACAACTTTATATGGTACAATCTTTGAATTACCTATGCTAGTAAGAGATTGTCTGATACATGTTGATTTCCAGGTTGTGGAGATGGTTGAGGAGTCTATTTTACCATTGATTTGGGAGGCCATTCATGGCTACAATGGATGCGATAATTGATCTTCCTAATAAGCGAGTGTCATTTGCAAACATAGACAAAAATGTCTTTTACAAGGAAATTCCCGCCAATAAAGCACAAATGCATGAATCTTGTATAACTATAACTGTGGATGTTCCTGGAAAAGAGGTTAGTGATAAAAGAAAGATCAATGAAACTCTGTATGGAGACTCTCAGCTTTGTACAATAAAAACATGTGAGCATCCTAGTGGCAAAGTCAATGTGAAGAGCGAAAGGATCAAGGTAGGTCCTATAACTTTGGTTTCACTGATATTATATGGAGATTTGGTTAAGTACGAGATGAAATAGAAACCTAAAAATATTTCTCTAAGGTTATAGTTTTTCTCACTTCTGAGTTCTAAGAGAAGAGACAAATTGCTGTGAAAGATTTACTAAATGGAATTCTAGAGCCTAAAAAGTTAAATTTCTGTAAAACTTTGGTCAATTTCATAATTAACATGTTTATCCGAGAAAACTTCTAAAAAAATTCTACTCGTTTTTTTTGTTAACAAAAATAAGTTAGAAAACGTCTAGAGAAATCTTCTATAAAAGACACAAATTGCAAAATTAAACTATTCATTGATCAAACGACTTCTCTAGAAGTTTTCTCGATGGAGAATACTTATAGAGAAGTCTTATTAGTGAAACATATCTGGAAAAAAAATTCATATATCAATCTTAGATCCGTAAGATTCATGTTTAACTTCTCCAATCACACATAACTTCTTAATGAAAGTTACCCACTTGTTCTTGACCAAGAGTCATGAACGTGAGTAACTCTAATAAACTTATAAATTTTGAAATAAAAAAGTTGGGATTTTGAAATGAAAAGTTGGAGAAAGTTAGAGAAAAATGGTTTGTGTGTGTAAGAAAAGAGGATGTGAAGATGTCTATTTTAGTTGCATTTAATGCAAGAAATTCGTTGTTCATAGTGGTTGGTGATGACAATAGTAATGTTATATATACAAGAGAAAGATGAATATGATTGAGTAAAATAAGTTTCTTCAAAAAAGAAAGAAAAAAAATAATGACATTTCCGTTAATAACTTGAACTATTGGGATGAATAGCACAAATAATTTTTTTTTAAATGAGTCAGTTTTGCATTTAACCTCAAATTTTGGATCAGTTTTGAAAAAAACCCAAAGATTTAAGGTTTAAAATGAAATTTCTCCTAGTTAAAATAAAGAGATAATTGGCCACTATGCCTATAACCGAACCCATAATTAGCGCTTTACCATGACTCTTTTAGTGCTATTGCGCATGCATGTGAGTGTGTCAGTCCTCTCTGCTGCCTATTTTTTAGAGAAAATGACTAGAATGTTATACATTTGTTGGTATATTACTAGAATGTTATACATTTCTTTTTTATTACTAGAATGTTTTGCACCCTTAGTAAATTACAATTTAAGCCCCTTAATTAATTTTTTTAATTGTCATTAATTTTAAATAAAAAATCCATGTCATTGAACTAATTTCCATGTCACCATAGAGGGAAAATGAAGAGTTAACCTCAATGGTTTCAAACTAAAAAATTAGAAACTTTCTAAACCCTAACTTCCTTTTGTCTCCCTCAGAATCGTCTCTTCTCCGCAAAGCTTCTCCGTAATCTCCGAAAACCATAGCGTCTTCGTCTTGTCTGGTATGTTCGACGGCGTCTGTTCGAGTTTGCGACTGAGTTTGGTTTATATTGTGACTGATTTAGAGTTGTATTGTAGCTGAGTTCGATTTATATTATGACTTAGTTAGTTCTTTGTTTCGGCAGAGTAACTTAGACAGTTGTAGCTAGGTTAGGTTTCTATTGCGGCTGATTTAATTTGTCGTTCTGGGTTAGGTTTCTATTGCGGCTGATTTATTAGCGTCCTGTTGTTGCTGGGTTAGGTTTCTATTGCGGCTGATTTAATTTATCGTTCTGGGTTAGGTTTCTATTGCGGCTGATTTATTAGCGTCCTGTTGTGGCTGGGTTAAGTTTCTATTGCGGCTGATTTAATTTGTTGTTCTGGGTTAGGTTTCTATTGCGGCTGATTTATTAGCGTCCTGTTGTGGCTGAGTTAGGTTTCTATTGCGGCTGATTTATTAGCGTCCTGTTATGGCTGAGTTAGGTTTCTATTGCGGCTGATTTATTAGCGTCCTGTTGTAGCTGAGTTAGGTTTCTATTACACGGCTGATTTATCGTTGCTATGTTATATATGTCTTCTATGATCAGATGGATGCTTCTGATGATCAAGCACGAGATTACCCTCCAAGAGGGGCTTCTAATCTGGAAAATAAAGCCATTAATCACAATTTCCATATGGGAGAATTCTCTCACGTTAGAGAAACAATAGGATTTGATGTGTGGGAGCATCTGAAGCAGTGTCCTATTGGAATAATTGCTAAGCTAGCTGATAAAAACAGTGTGTGGTCTGGTAGGACCATACACTATCTACTATGTAGACAGTTGATTGTCCTTAAGAATGAGATTTGGAGTCTCGTTGTTGATCAACCTATCAGGTTTAGCTTACTGGAATTTGGTGAGATCACCGGGTTAAACACAGATGCACTGCCAACAGAAAGTTTTGAACCTGACCAAGACCAATACAGAACATTCTGGGATGAGTTGAAAGTGCCGCATGGGAGTGGACCCAAGTTAGATGAACTGAAGGCAACATTAGGGGTATGTCGGCCCTGGAGTTTTGAAAAGCGTAAATGGTTAGGGCTGTTACTTCTTCAAGCCATGAGACTTTATGCTCTGCATCATAATTCTAGGATTCCCTTTGAAAGTGCAAAAAAGGTTTTCGATGATGAAGCCATGATGACTTATCCATGGGGTCGGACTGCATTTCAAGTTCTTATTGGATCTATTAAGGGATTAAGTCCAGAAGGAGCGTCGTACACCATAAGAGGCCTGAAGGACGCGTTATTGGTTTGGGCGTATGAATCTATCTCTTGCTTTGGAGAGCGTTTTGGGACAGTGGTCGATGAGAATGAAGTTCCGCTTTTGCGATGGAGTGGAAAGCGTACACGTTCAAGTTTTACTACTATCATCTCTGAGGAAATCAGAGACCATGGTGAGGTAAGGTTTCAGGCTGAGTTAGTTTTGTTTAATGACTGAGTTATGATTTATGTGCTTTAATTGATGACTGAATTATGATTTATTTGATGGTTGAGTTATTATTTATATGATGGCTGGGTTATTTGTTTGATGATTGATTTATCGTTTATATGATGGCTGGGTTATATGTTTAGATGACTGATTTATCGTTAACTGTTGTAGGTGCGTGTGAGGAATATGGTTATGAAGGAGGACATAGAAGAGATTTTTCCTCAGTGGGAGGATGAAGAAAATGACCCACAACTTGAAAAATTAATAAGAGACATACATGCGGGTACGTTTGTTAAAGGTTTTTGGGATGTGCAGAAGAATGAAAAGGAGAAAAAAATGAAGGTTAGAGCTAGAGTTTTGTCAGAGGCTGAGCCTCCCGCAAAGAAGCTGAAGAAAAATAAGAAACAAAAGGAAGCAAACAACTCAGAAGGTGAAGCTTCTGGTGTAGAGAAGGAAGGTAGCAAAGAGATTGGGAAAACTGCGGCTCTGAAGACCATAGTCACTAGTTTGGACAAAATTTCCAAAAAGTTGGACAAGTATGAATCGCGGTTCATCTCATATGATACCAACTTTGCTGAGGTCAACCAGAAGCTGGAGAATATGAAGAGTCACATTCATGACACAGTCAAAGCTTCAGTGGCAGAGCATTTGAGAGTTATTGGGTTATGGGAAAGTGGCGAAAACGTTGATAAAGTGCCCACCTACAACTTATGTTTAGAGCAGAAGTCCGTTAATAGTTCAACGGCGGGTAAGACCCCTGCTAAAGATGCTAAGACCCCTGCTAAAGATGCTAAGACCCCTGCTAAAGGTGGTAAAGCCAATGCAAAAGGTTTCGAGGCTAAAGCTGCTGGTGAGGTGAAAAAGAATTTGGTAGATGACTTTGGTGATGTTGATTTTGTTTCTTTTTCTCCTGGCAAGGCAGCAGGACGCGGTTACAGGCTTAGGTCAAAAAAAACAACAAGAAGGAGAAGAAAAAATACCAAAACAGACAGCGGCTGAGAAGAGGAAGATGACTCAGTTACAGAAGAGAGAGGCGGCTGAGTTAAAAAGAAAAGAGGCTGATATTAAAAAGAAAGAGGCGGCTGAGTTAAAGCAAAAGGCGGCTGATATTAAAAAGCAAGAAGCGGCTGAGTTACAGAAGAATGAGGCTGAGTTAAAGAAGAAGGGGGTGGCTGGGAATAAGAAAAAGGTTCGCGATGGTGTAATAAGAATACATATTCCAAGAAAGAACCCGATTGTTAGTGCCAGTGAGCTAAACGATGTGACAGAAGAAACAATCGCGATGAATAACGAACTGTTGCTGAAGTCTGATGAGGACGAAGAGGAAAAAATTAGGTCTGCGAAAATTAAGACTTATCGGGAGAGAAGTGTTTAATTAACCCCAACTGGGTTAGCAGCGACAAAAGAAAATGCTCTTCAAGCACGAGGATTTCCTTATATTGGAGATAATGGAACGACGTGCATGCGGAAGAACGTTGAACCTTCAGTAGCAATCTATGATCCTCTTGCACCTGTTGATCCGGCTAAACTGGAGAAACTTATGGAACACCTAAAGCCATTCGACTATGGATCTTTACACCATTTGTTGATACAACTATTAGCAATATTTGGTTAAACTAACTTGGATTTAATTGTTAGGAACATTCCACATGACAAGGTTGAAGAACCAATTAAGTTCCACAGATACCTCATCAACGAAAGAGCGTATTGGCCACAACCCGACTATGGATGGTTGTATGATAATGTAAGTTTAGATAAGTTCGGCTGAGTTAATTTTTCTTGTAGACTGAGTTATATAATAAGTGTTGGCTGAGTTAATTTTTCTTGTAGACTGAGTTATATAATAAGTGTTGGCTGAGTTAATTTTCTGTTAGGCTGAGTTATATAATAAGTGTCCGCCGAGTTAATTTTATTTTAGGCTGAGTTATATAATAATTGTCGGCTAAGTTATATAATACGTGTCGGCTGAGTTAATTTTTCTTGTAGACTGAGTTATATATTCTTTGTACAGCATGTTGCTGCTTATATGAGAGTCCTAAGGGGAAGGTCTATGCAAGTTCCCACCCCATTCTGGTCCAAGCGCATTGCCTTTATGGATATTTGGTTCACTCTACAATGGTGTATGGATTACGACCAGTTCAAGATCAAACCAAAGCAGTTCAAATTCAAAGGTACTGGTTATGAAGAATTAGTACACGGTCGGAATCCCGAGGACTGTAAGACACACTTGAAGTGGTTGGTAGATGTGGATCACTTGTATGGAGTACTTCAAACTGGAGGCAATCATTGGGTGGCATATGATGTGGATCTTGTGAAGGAGAAGATTGACGTTTACGATTCCATCATGGGAGAGAAAACACCAGAGAGTGAACAGACATCCGTCAATGTTGAATGAATTCATTCCTTCCAACATCCGTCAACCTACGATGAAGCAGCTTGCGTTCCGTAGGAGGAGAGGCAAAAACATTCCACAAAACACTCAAGTTGGCGATTGTGGGGTGTATTCGTGTAAGTTTGTCGAGTGTTTAGCGCTTGGTGTAACATTTGATGGGATATCTGATGCTAACATTCAGGGTTTGCGAATGAAGATGGGAGCAGAGATCTTCGCAGAAAGAGGAGATGAATTTATTTTGAATCTTTGATTTGGTTAACTATCTAAGCATGATTTGTAGTATGTTTGACTCTTGGTTTGTGTTATACTTATGTAATTCGTACTCTTTGATTTCGGTTATCTACTATGTTGACTCTTTGATATGGTTAACTATCTTAGCCGTATCGTTTGTATAACTCAGTCGTAACTGAAACAAACCATAACTTAATTAACCTAAGTAACCATATAAGATAACCCTAAACTATAAAATATGTACAATGTACTTTGAAATAGATATTAAGTCTATGTGTACTACAATTAACCATATAAGATAACCCTAAACCCTAAACTATAAAATATGTGTAACATAAGTATAAACATAAATCCTATCGTATAAACCTAAATATTATGAAAACCCTAAACCCTAAATCATAATTTTACTTGGGTTAATTAAGTTATACTAAGATATATGTTCTCTTACAACTACCTAAATAAACATATAAGGTAACCCTTAATCATATAAAATAAAGGTAAAACATATACAATGTATTTTCAAATAAATATGTATACCTTAATCATATAAAGATAAATATGTATACTTTCCTATATTTCCAAGTTGAGACTAGATATTAAGTCCATGTGTACTACAATTAATCATATAAGATAACCCTAAACCCTAAACCCTAAACTATAAAATATGTGTAACATAAGTATAAACATAAATCCTATGGTATAAACCTAAATATTATGAAAACCCTAAACCCTAAATCCTAAACCGTAAACCCTAAACCCTAAACCCTAAATCATTTAATTACACATGACGGCTTACTTAATAAGTCAGCCGTCATGTGTAACTTATGATTTAGGGTTTAGGGTTTAGTCATAAGTTACACATGACATAAGTCAGCCGTCATGTGTAATTAAATGCGACGTTTCGTTTTTTGTGGGCGGGAACAAAAAGAAAAGTCACTGATGCGAATTTTTCCGTGACATTTCATTGTCCTATATCTCTCTATATATAGCCCTTCTTAAACCTTGTCTCTCCAATCACATACACTCTCTGAAAACCTAATATCATTAGAAGTAACATAATGTCGATTGTTCCTGTTTACACAACAACCTTAGAGGTCGCTGTCAATGGCATATTAAGTTCAGTGGATCGAGATAACCTCCCCTTTCTAAAACCTGGTGTGGGTTCCTTGGTTGGCAAAACAAGTGTTACATGGTTTAGATTTTTACATGATATCTCGCAGGCGATCCCGGTGATTCTTCAAGAAGGCTGGGTATATGACTGGCCGACTTACCGGTTCATTCCCTATCATTTTAAGCGCCTCTGGTTTCTTAAACTTGCTGTAAGCACCGATTATGTATTCATATTAGATTGAATAGAAACAACACTAATATTAGTCATTTATTTTATTTTGTAGCGATAATACACGTGGGATCCGAGGCATAATTTGTTAGTTTGGATACATTTTAATTTGGTGGCCAGAACGGTATTTCGAACTCAAATGCGCAGGTTGAGGAGGATATGGGCGCATGGCGGCGAGAAGCCTTCCTGGATGATAACTAGAGTTTGGCTTGATCTCATCGATATGTTTGATGAGTTTGGTCCTGATAATTTTGGTTGTTGAATGTAATTTTTATGATTATTTATCTACATAAATCTCAGTCGTTTTTCTATAACTCAACCTAATTTATCATACAACTCAGCCTTGTTGTTTCATTAACTCAGCCGTCATATTCATACAACTCAGCCGTATTGTATCTATAACTCAATCTTGTTGTTTCATTAAATCAGCCGTTCATACAATTCATCCTTGTTGTTTCATTAACTCAGCCGTCATATTCATAAAACTCAGCCTTGTTGTTTCATTAACTCAGCCGTCATATTCATACAACTCAGCCTTGTTGTTTCATTAACTCAGCCGTGTTGTTTATATAACTTACGACGTTCAGTTTTCTATATTTCGAAAACATAACTCTAATTATTAAGGCGTGAGACTATGTCACGCATCTCGAGACTGTTATATTTACGAGACGATAACACGTTTTCAAAATACTTCAGATCCAATAACATTTAAAAAAAAAAGAAAGAGATCCCAAAAAGAAATGTCTTCCTCATCTAACCCTATCTCATCATGCGTTTCAGGTATGTAGATCTCGATTGTGTTCGTATATACTCTTGTTGAAATTAATAGGATTTATTGATAGAAAACGTAAACAGACGACGTCGGAATGTGGAGAGGGGTACGCCAAAACAATGTTGGTGTGGCCAACCCTCTAATATATTTACATCAGGAACTGCTAAAAATCCAGGAAGATTGTACTATTGTTGTGCAGGAGGATATAATAAGGTTAGATCTTGTTCTTATATGGCATGTTTTGAAATAATTAAGTATGTGTTATTGAGTTGTAGTTTATTTGTGAAAACAAACCCATTTATTCAAATGGACGGATGAGTGTTTGATATGAAGAAAGACATGTCGGAGCTGAAAGCCAATATCACTCGGTTAGAGAAAGAGTTCAAAGGAATGAAGATAGAATCCGAGAAAAGAGGAAAAAAATGCATCAGTGAGGTGCAGTGTTTGAGGAATGTGGTGGTTTGTGGGTTTGGTTTTGCGATAGTTTGGTTCTATTTCTTAGGTTAGATAGAATCTAAACTAAGTCAGCCGTATCGTTTGTATAACTCAGCCATCATGTTAACATAACTCAAGTTGTAATGTTTATTCAACTCAGCTGTATCGTTTGTATAACTCAGCCATCATGTTAACATAACTCAAGTTGTAATGTTTATTTAACTCAGCCGTATCGTTTCATTAACTCAGCCATCATGTAAACATAACTCAAGTTGTAATGTTTATTTAACTCAGCCGTATCGTTTCATTAACTCAGCCATCATGTAAATATAACTCAGTCGTAATAAATACTAAAATCGTCCATTCCAATTCGCCAAACCAATTACAAATCTAATTCCATTCATACAACACTTTTATACCGGACAAGTTTTCGCATTATGCCCACCCTGTTTACGACGAGAACATGTGTGTTCTTTCCTATGACGTTTTTTCTTAAGGGAAACCTCCAAAGCAGATTTCATCCTACTTTTCTTAGGCCTTCCTGGTTGTTGACGAACAACCGGGGGCAAACACGGTTGGTTAGCCACATTATCTGGAACTTGGAGAGCTGAATCTATTGGCATGATCGACTCATTGTATGCATTTAACAAATAACCACTGTTATAGTAAGGATTGCATAAGGATATACAACAAACATTTTTGTCCTCGGCAGCTGCGATTGCATGCACGCATGGTATTTTCTCCTGGTCAAAACGCCGGCATGTGCATTTTTTCGCTTCCAAGTTCACAATATGCAAAGATGAACCATATGTAACTTCAGTGCGATAAGCATCAATCCTTTGTACAGTCAACAGTCTGGCGTCAGTAACACGACCCTATTATGAAAACAAAATAAAAACATGAAGGCTGACTTATGAAAACAATATGGCTGAGTTATGGAAACATCTGACTTATGGTAACATAACGGCTTACCTATTCAAATAAGTCAGCCTTTAAATAGCGATGTTTCGTATTTTGGGCGGGAAATGCTATATTTCTCAAAGGCTGACTTATGAAAACATAAAAAGTGACTTACTTGTAGTAGTTTCTCCACACCAATCGTAAGCTCGGTAAGATGCGATGTAGCATACTCTCTTCGTTTAGCAAACCATCTGGTCATCATGACCCGTATCGATTCTAATAGTCGAACAATGTGAAGACTTCTACCATTTGATAGTGCTTTGTTCATTGATTCCGCTATGTTCGTAGTCATCAAATTGTACCTTTCTCCAGGGAAATGAACAAGCGCCCACAGTCGTACATCAGCTCTTTGGAGGTAGCCATGAAGTTCAGGATTAATCGCTTCAATCTCCTCAAACATCGTAGTAAAGTCTGACATCCTAAAACATTTTGCCGCTTTCTTCACGAGACGAAAGACCTCTTTTCCTTTGTACCGTCCCAAAATGTTCTTATATAAATGGTAAGTGCATATTCCACGAGAAGCCAACGGATACACATTCTCAATTGCTTTCCCTATGGAGTTATGCATATCTGAGATTATTGCAAGACCGTCATCGTCAGGAATTAAAACTTTAAGTTGGGTAAAAAACCAGTTCCACGAATCATCATTTTCAGTGTCAACCACACCGAAGGCTATCGGATAAATCTGAAAGTTACCATCCTGAGCTATTGCGGTGAGAAGCGTCCCTTTGTATTTACCACTAAGAAACGTTCCATCGACAACGACAACTTTGCGCATGAAAGGAAAACCATTTATGCTCGCACCAAACGCAAGGAACACATACATGAATCTTCCAAACTCATCGATTTGAAGACGCGTAATTGTACCAGGATTTGCGCTTCTTATCATGTATAGGTAAGAAGGCAACTGTTCAAACCCACTTTTAGGAGTTCCCATATCGATTTCCCTTGCAAATTTTAGCGTCCTGTGTGATTTCCAATAACCCATCTGTCCAAAACGAAAACAAGACAAATAAGTCAGCCACCACGTACTAATAAATCAACTGTAAGTCAGCCGGAAGGTACGAATAAATCAGCTGTAATACACCTATAAGTCAGCCGTCATGTTAACATAAACTCAGCCTTATATATCACATTAACTCAGTCGTAGTGTTCACATTAACTCAGCCACTAAGAATAAGTAAATCAGTTGTAACATACTTTTATACCAAACTGCTTATTGATACATATTCCGACACTAGTAGGTCGAACTGAGGGACCAACATCGCCGAGAAAGTCCCTGTACAACTGTCCTAATATATCTGGTGTTGCTTGTCGAGATCGATTAGAACGATCAGTTACGGAACATGTATGATCCGAATCATAAATACGAACATAAAATGCTGGGGATTCCCCTTGTCTAGAAGCACGAACTCTCCAGAGACATCCAGCAACCCAACACGTAACATTGAGTGTATTCAAATTAGATACTTCTACATCAAAATAAAATCGGTCATTCACCGTAAGAAGTTTCAGTCGTCTCTTCAAATCGGCTTTACTCTCGTATCGTTGCCCTACAACAAGGTTTAGTGAAGACATCTGCAACCTTAGACCCTCCGAATTTCCTTGAGCTCCGCTCATTGACATGCTATGAGATGTCTTCTTAGAAGGCAGTGTTGGTTCATGTTTATCTTGTGCTGGAGACTCAAAGTATGAACTGAAGTTATCATCTTCAGATGAGGCACCATCCGAGTCATCAAACATATCAAATCGACTATCAAATTCATCATCATCATCATCATCATCATCTTCTTCTTCTTCTTCTTCTTCTTCTTCTTCTTCTTCTTTCGACACATAACTGAATAGCCTTTTCTTCTCAATTTTTTTCGTAATCTCCACACACAGACGTAGCTGTTCCACTTTTCTTAGAGCTACAAGAAGATTCAACTGTCGAGTATTGGAGACGTAAACTGGTGGAGTATCGTGCGTCATTGTTTTCAAAGCTTTATTCGATAAACTGTAGCTCAGTTGAATCTGATGAGTCGACTCTTTTACTCCTTAATCGTCAACAACAGATTTTGCAAGTTCGTCGAGTGTTGTTTTTTCATCTATATGCAGAACTCAACACCCTCTATTGTTGGGCTCAAATACATATCTGTTTTTCTTTACCCAATTACCAGAAACAACAACTACAGGATCCATAAGATGTTGTAAAGAATCGAATAACAATGAAGAAAATAATAACAATAAAGAAGAAGAAGAAGAAGAAGAAGAAGAAGAAGAAGAAGAAGAAGAAGAAGAAGAAGAAGAAGAAGAAGAAGAAGAAGAAGAAGAAGAAGAAGAAGAAGAAGAAGAAGAAGAAGAAGAAGAAGAAGAAGAAGAAGAAGAAGAAGAAGAAGAAGAAGAAGAAGAAGAAGAAGAAGAAGAAGAAGAAGAAGAAGAAGAAGAAGAAGAAGAAGAAGAAGAAGAAGAAGAAGAAGAAGAAGAAGAAGAAGAAGAAGAAGAAGAAGAAGAAGAAGAAGAAGAAGAAGAAGAAGAAGAAGAAGAAGAAGAAGAAGAAGAAGAAACGGCGTCTGTTCGTTAACTCAGCCACTAATTATGACGTGGAAAATCAGAACTGATGACATGCAAAATCGAAATTGATGACATGGAAAATCGTTAAGTCAGCCACCAAACGAACACAATACTAATCCTACATAAATCAGCCATCAAGTACAAATATAAGCCAGTCGTAACGTCGTACTATTCTAGTAATTAATCTTTTACAAATAAACCAGCCGTAATTTCGCTGAAAACTTTAAGTCAGCCGCTTCGTCAAATAACCCAGTCGTGAAGTGAATGATATTCTAGTAATTAATCTTTCGCTAATAAGTCAGCCATAACAGGGCTGAGTTTAAAGTTTAATCCAGCTCTCAATGACTGATTAACGTAAATCAGCCGTAACAAACTCCCATAACTCATTCTGCCGAGAACCATAACTCAGCCTTGTCTTATCAAAAACTCAGCCAGATGTTCGACAAATCAGCCTACCCATGTATAAATCAGCCGTAACTTGTGTTCGTAAGTCAGTCATAATCTCATAAATTAGCCAGATTTCTTTAAATCAGTCGTCACGTACGGCTGATTTATGTTTGCAAGTCAGCCAATTTCTCATAAGTCAGCAGCGAGGTTTAAATCAGCCACTATGCAATATAACCCAGCCATCAATACCGCCTTAGCACTTAACGGCTGATTTCAGAAAAAAATCACCAGCGATTTCCGACGTGGCGTAAAAAAGTAATGGCATTCTTGTAATTACGTTTTTTGTTATAACGTAGTACAAGGGCACGCTGGGCATTTAAAAAATGCCATTAATAAAAAAAGATTTGTAACACTCTAGTAATAAACACTAAAATGTATGACATTTGAGTCAACTTCCCATTTTTTTACTAGCTCTCTTTCTCTCTCACACACATTCTCTCTCCTGCTTTTTTGCCATAATCTCTTCTCCTTTTCTTTCTTTCTTTCCCCTCACATACAAAACATATGTGATTTTTCTAACTTCAATATCTAACAATTATACAAATCTCTATCATTTTACATCCAATTCACTCTTAATTTTCATCATCTATTTCATATGTGGCTTTGGATCTTCAATTTTATCAGTTCTTATTTTTCCACTTTCGAATATAGATATATATTGTGTTAGCTATCACTGATAAATGATTAATAAGATGTTACAAAATATTTTTCGTTAAGTGATATATATTTTGTTAACTGATAAATTGGTTGTTACATGTTTTATGGGTTAATACATTAGTTGATAAAATAATTGTTATATGATAAATGATTTTCTATCTGATATATGTTTTGTTAGTTGTTACAAAGACTCTTCTTGACTTGGTACAAGTTTTTTTGTAAACAAAATATAATATCTATGTTTATATGTATGTTTATTATATGTGTTACATGAGAAGTTACAGCTAACACATCTGTTAACACTTGCAATATTTTTTAAATGATACATCAAATATTAACAATCTACAATAGAGATTATTTCCTGCTACCCTTGTTGTTTAACCTGTTAACTTAAATTTTAGTAACTAACTTATGTGTTACATGATGACAAATATATTAGATTAATAGCCAATGTTGCAACATAAAAATTGTTATTATGTTATTGATTTGTTTAATGCACGAAAAATAACACTTAGCTTGATAATCAAATAAGTATCTTAACATATAGTTTATGGAGTTAACATTTTTGACATGTATCATATTTATATAAATATATGGTAATGCATCATACCAGAAAATGGCAATACATACGTTATGACTATGATTCACTAGAAACTCGAACATAAGAGAACTACTGACCTTCATTGTCAACGGAATCATTATCATGATTTTCATCGGTTTAATATAGATTTGGTGTTAAATCATTGAGAAAATGAAGATATTTAAATAGAAAGAAAGAGAAGAAGAAAAAAAAGTGTGTCAGTAGAAGGAAATAACCGTAAGGAAAAGAGACCGTTAGAGTGAAATCGTCCAGAGAAGCCAAAATTTTAGGAAATGTTAACTTTGTGTCAACTCATGTGTAGTCTCCTAATATGGCCTCGAAATATGAGCAGTTTGCCCAATTCTCTCTAAAAGAAAATATTTTTTGTGGAGAAAATTTATACAACTAGCATTACAATTATACATCACAAATGGAAATACTACTTGCACAAATGCACCATCTACTGTTTCATACATACATACATACATATATACATACATACATACATATAAAAAGTGACGGATCCAAAAATTAAATTAACCCAAAATAAATATTAAAATTAATTATGTATATATTTCTAAATTTCAAAGCAATATATTTCCAAATATCCTTATACTATCACAAGATTATGTAGATCAATAGTTTGATCACTTAAGTGAATTTTGTTGTGCTAATAATTTAAAATTTTGATGGAGAGGATGTTTTATGCCATGTTGCTGGTAATAGTGCATGTTGATTTCATGCTAAGAAAAAAATAATGTTCAAATCCAAACTTTTCTTAGTTAAAAAACACTAGGTGATGGGTCCCTGCGCAAGCGCGGGGTCGGGGACGTTTTTCTTTCTCCTCAATTTCTGCAGGTAATCCCGCGTTTGTAAATGTTGTATTTTGCGGGTGTCATTGAATTTCTGAGATTTGTATAGTAATAGGGTTGAAGTAGGGTGATAAGTGTGTTTGTTTTTCTTTCGATTGTTTTTTTTTGATCTT
This sequence comes from Moricandia moricandioides, assembly GCA_905132885.1. Taxonomy (NCBI): domain Eukaryota; kingdom Viridiplantae; phylum Streptophyta; class Magnoliopsida; order Brassicales; family Brassicaceae; genus Moricandia; species Moricandia moricandioides. The sequence continues at coordinate 102,363 of CAJHQQ010000744.1, forward strand.
TTTGTCTAGGGAGAGTAGTTTTCATAATGGGGTTTACTTAGTCTTGTATTTTTTTCCTCGAATGTTAATTGTCCATACCTTGGAACATATTGTGTGTGTTTTTGTTACAATTATAGTTAGGTGTATCGCATCTGTAAATTTTTTAACTGATTGTCTAAACGTTTCTTGGACCTTAACGGGTCAAAAATGTTTTCAAGTGTAAATATTTTGAATAGTTGGTGGTGATCTTGCCGAGTGAGTGTAGCTCGGGAGAGGTTTATGATTTTTTCTTGATGTGCTTGTGTTTGATGGGCCACTTATTAGGTTTTCCATATTAGGATATACATTTTAGTAGGCTGCTTATTTGGACTATTTATAGGGTTTTCCATACTTGCTACGGCTTTTCTAAGAAATTGATTAAACTTGTTATTAATTAAATAACTAAAAACATTTTTTCTCTAAAGTTTTCTCAAGATTTATTTAAGTGTTTCTGGTGAACGATGGTTTTAAATTGTACGGATAGATAGCCGTTGGACCTATAAACCCAATTTTGAGTAGGACGTAATTGAATAGTTGGTGGTGATCTTGCCGAGTGAGTGTAGCTCGGGAGAGGTTTATGATTTTTTATGGATGTGCTTGTGTTTGATGGGCCAATTATTAGATTTACCATATTAGGATATACATTTTAGTAGGCTGCTTATTTGGACCATTTATAGGTTTTTCCATACTTGCTACAGATTTCCTAAGAAATTGATTAAACTTATTATTAATTAAATAACTAAAAATATACAAAATTTGTATATTAAGAAATTAATAAATACACAAACTATTTTGGATCTCCATTTAATACACGAAGTAATTTGTGTTGCCTATTAATATACAAAATTTTGAAATTCGCAGATTTTCCACATCGTTTTATACGGCGTTAGCTACATTTAACGGAAGTGAAGACGAAATTATTGTTTAACTAAACACGTGTTTAACTTACATAAAAAATACGTTTAAAACACACAAACTAATTTTCATTTGCTACTAAATACACTAGCTATTTTGGATCCTCGTTTAATATACGAACTAATTTTTGTTTCACATTAAATACACAAAATTTTAAATTTTCACATTTTACACATCGATTTAGAAGAAATCAACTATGTTTAACAGAAGATGATGTGGTTAAACTTTGAAAAGTACGCTCACACTCAGTCAAAACTTCTCAAATCGATTGAACCTTAATTCAAGTTATGTTCAAAATTCGAGTTTGGCACCATACTCTGTTTCAACCTCTTTTATTTTCCAAAATTTGTTATTTTTTATTAAGTTTAATTTTTATTTATATCTTTTCGAATTGATTTCAATTTTCATGTCGTGAAAAAGGACAAAATATTTAGATTATTTTAAACAAGTTTCTGATTTTTGTATTATTTTAGTGTTATGTGTTTCTGATTCTTATTCTTTGCTTTGATTGAAGAGATAATAATTTAATCAAGGTTAATTTACACTATGGAAGCGTAATGGAGAAAAAAGCTAATGATATAATATATCGGGAGGCTTTTTAAGGAATTTTTCCTTCACAGTTTAACCACATATTTAATTAAGCACTAACATCGTCTCCACTTCTGTTAAACATAGTTGACATTGTCTAAATCATGCTAAACGTAATTGACATCTTCTAAATCGATGTGTAAAATCTGTAAATTTTAAAAGTTTGTGTATATAATGGGAAAATTTGTTCGTGTAGTAAACGAGAATCCAAAACAATTAGCGTATTTTATTAGCAAATAAAAATTAGTTTGTGTATTTTTAAGGAATTTTATTTATAAAATATAAACACTTGTTTAGTCAAATAATAACGTCGTCGTCACTTTCGTTAAATATATTTGACGCCTTCTAAAACAATCTCTAAAATCTGCGAATTTTAAAAGTTTATGTATGTAATAGGAAACAAAAATTAATTCGTGAATTAAACAGGGATCAAAAATAGTTTGTGTATTTTATTAGCAAATGAAAATTAGTATGCGTATTTTTAAAGAGTTTTCCCTTTCTAAAATTATAACTTATGTTTTTTCCCTCATTAACTTGGTTGATTTTATCCTCTTATCTATAGTGTTTAACATTGTCATATTTACCAACGTCATGGATTTTCACAATTGATGCCTCTCTCAACTAGAAGGTCTCACTTGGTTACAACTATTAGTTTTCTTCAACATGTAGGTGCATTTTGTTTCTCTTGTTGTTTAACACCATCCTAAATGTTTCTTATTTCTGCTTTCGCCTCCATTCAATTGTGACTATACCTGCGTGAATGCCATATTATATGCACATTAAATTAATACTTTGTATGCTTTCCAGTATTTGTGATTCCATGGGTTGACTAATAGCAAAAAACATTATGGAGATAGGTTAATACCAACTGATCAGTAAATCTTTCTTACTAGTCACTACTATGCTTGCGCTTTAAAACAGATTTAGTTGGTTGTTTGATCTGAACTCATACATGGTCTCAAACATATCGAAAAAAAAAATAGGACTTTCATACTCATAATTTTTGGAACTGGTTTTGGCCTATAGTAATGCAGTTCATATTCATATTTTCTTAGATCACAAAGTTGTCAAGGAGACCAAAACCGGCATCAGAAAGTTGCAACACATTAAAGTCAAGAATTTCATCGGAAGTTTTTTTTTACCTCAGCATATATAACCACAATCTGGTAGAAAACAAATACACGGTAAGAGAGAAGCTACAAAACTAAATATCAAGCAAGATTAGGCATTGTAAAATACCTTTGATATAAACCTTTAAGCAAATTCATCAGTCTGAAATTCATAAGTCTTGGCAAATATCACATCCTAACCAAAGAATAAAAATATAACTATTTAATTAAATCATAATAGGAAAAAGTATAATCAAAGCTGGGAAAGATACAAACTGATATGACAAAAATAAACTTATAATCTGAAACTTTAACACAATTAGGATGCAAAAGTAAGGAAGATAATAGAGAATCTTAAAATCAACCAATCAAACTTACCATTCTTCATAAAGATCAAACTAACAACACATTTCAGATTTTCCCACAATTCATATGCAACGCTTTCTGTTTTTAAAAGAAATTTAAATCATATTTATCTCATGTTAGTTAGTGTGGCAAGCTCCACTGATATAATAAAAGCCATATATATTGTTGACCCCTCCACCAATTCATGATCCCCACTGCAGCCACAACCACCATTCGGAAGCCACCATGCCACTTTTTGTTAGCCCCAAAACATTTCAGATAGGATTTTTTTTCATCTCACGAATGCCTTGCTCTCGGGTTAGTTGTAGCTTATGATAAACTTTTACACACAACCTAAGAAACAAAAGTAGTATCCTACTGAGAACAAGGTTATTAAAATACCTATAAAATTGATGTTTTAAAATAAGAAACCTTTTATTGGCCTTAGTCCCCATTTTTGCGGCTCCGCTTCAGCAATATTGTACATGCTTCAAATTTTCAGTGTGAAATACAATATATATTTCGAGTAGATAAGAACATGCAACCCCATTAACAAATTAGTATGCATCGAAGCACAATCATAAGTAAAGGAGTTTATTCATCGGACTCTGGTACATATTACCGAAATGAGGAAATGATATGTAAGATCAGAAAATTCATAACTTGTGATAGCATCCTACGCAAAAATCATATTTTCTGAATAAACGATCCAAAAATATATTTAGCTGAATAACCAATTTTCAAAACAGGGTGGTTCAAATGCATGGTTCTTTGACCATACAACCTAAGAATCATATTTTGTATGATCAAATGGCTCCCTCCACCAAGAAAACCATTCACACCTTGAAGCAACCCTTCACTTTATCCTCCACCTCACTAATGGGCTATAGAAACTTTCTTTAGATCTTTGACGCTGATGTAGCTCTAACGCGTCATCTCCATCATCCATTTAATCTTCTTATATCTTGTAGTCTTAACAATCACAAGTTAACAAAAAAAAAAACTCTTTGATCCATTAAGTTGTTAGCTTTATGTATAGAACCAAAGATACCAACAACATCGAGAGTATAAGGTAACACCAATCTCTCCCAAATTCTCTGTTCAAAAACAAATTAAAAAGTGAGTATTTTGAAACATGAGTTACCAACTTGGTAGATAGGACATAAATGAAAGAAAGCCCGATGTTAGGACTTATATGTAGATAGTAGAGAGGGAGGTGATGGTAAAAAGAAAGCCACTGAGGAACCTGGATCCCAGGTTTGCTTATGATTTACATGTGCACTTGTTTGTGAATCGAGAGGAATCTTAACAGGAAGTGATGATTCCAATCACCCTGCTTCGGGATTTCTTGGATCGAGTCAGATACACTCTTGCACCAATCGAAGAAGAATTTCATCTTCTCAGGATGAAGAAGATTAGAAGAACATAATAATTAATCAGTTAATGGGCATCTTTAATTCCCTCCAGTGAAAGTGTCGCTGAAGAGACTATCCCGCTTCCTTTGGAATTTGAAAGGATCTACTTCAATTTTATTTAATTAATGGAGGACATTTATTTCATAAGAACAATTTTTTAAAAAAGTCAATAATGAAGCATAGAGGTCGACTGGGCCTTTTCTTAATTTCTATGACGACACATATTTCATATTTACTTATAATCGCTAGTACATTTTTTTTTCAGAGAAGATAGTTTTTTGTGTAGAACCCACAAAATGTTGAGGTTTACAACTTAAGAGAAGAAGAAACTGCCTCATTATATATATGATTCTTATATTTCTTTATATTTAAGGGTTTTCTGTCAAAAAGTCTCAATATGGTATTTTTTTGCAACTTTATCTGCAATCTCGAAAACTAATTGGTTAAATCATTAAGTGATCATCTATCGTGTATTGTGTATAACATTAGCGACACTCAATATTACGTCGTTTTGATATTAGTTTTTAATAAAAAAAATTCATTGTAAAGAACCAAACCGTTTACCTCTTGACGAAATGGCCCAGCACCTTGCCAACTACTCTACACATCAACTCTTCAAATTCAGAAACACACATACTTATATTCATTAAAAAAAAATCGAAAGATTATATCTTCTTCCTCGATGATTTTTCTTCTTCATTTCTGAGTAATTTATTCATCGAAGAATATATCACATTTTCAATTTTTTCAATAAATATTAACTACCATAAATCTCACTAATGGAAATACCATATTTTCAGTTTCTTCTCTTTTAAAGTTTCTTCATGTCTTTGTCACATTCTTAAACAAGTCATAAAATCAAGAGAGGCATCACAACTTGTTATAGCTATTGCCACTAAAGTATAAGATGCGTACGATTTGGTTCCTTCAAACAATTCCTACATCTCTCTGACATTACCTCCTCAACAAAGTAATTACCACTTATAAATCCAATCTTCCTTCCTCCGAAAAACCCATCTTTGTTTTCCCTCAACTGGTAAAATAATATCACCGTTGTGATTTCTATGTCCCCGAAATCTTACTCAGGTTGTCGCTGAATTCCTTTGGGATCTATCCAAGGCAGATTACGAGAAAATAGGATTCTTCGGATTGTCGTGGTTGATTCCAAGATCACATTTACTATATATGTACGTAATGTTACCACAATTAAAAAATTCCATATTGCTTAATTGGTAAAGTGAGTGCTAGCTAGAGTTGAGGTGACATGTTTGATTCATAGTTTTGATTTTTTTTTAATGAGTAAAATGGCGTAGCTTTGATTTTTTATACAAGATATTATATAGACTACAAAATATGTACACAGTGGATGTTTATGTTCCGGGTTGACTAATACTTATGGTTTTAACCCGTGGGTTTTCGAGATTGAAGATAAAATTCAAAAACACCGCATTGAGGGTTTTTTATCTTGCAGAAAATCTTATTAATTTTCTTTTCTCTCTTCCTTTAGAAACAACATCAATGAGATTCCGATTTCAACCCACACCCTTCGAGCCTCACGTCGTTCATTGAGAATATTTGCTTTATCCCTCCTTTTCCATTCTTCCTCCTTGATGGCTTCTCTTGAGTCACTGTCACCCGCCACCCCTGACCTGCCATATGATGTTGACCCCTTCATCCGCTGCTGTCAACTCTTCCAGCCTCACCAACCTGAAATTTTTGATTCCTCTAACTTTTTCCTCAGTTGAAGCCCCTCTTATGCCCAACATTTAAAGAGCTCACTTAGAAATCTGAGAAAGATTGAATCTCCAATCACTTAGATGGATGGGTTGTCAGTGGTGCAATCACCCAAATAAGTCCTACTCCGAGCTATTGAAACCTAGAAGGACCACATTTTAGCTAAGTTTCACGCTACAATCCCCCATCCTGCAAAAATATATGCTGACCTCAATAATGATTGGGTAAAACAAGGTAACATCACCATTCATGTCAACTCTAACACTTCTTATTTTATTTTGTTTTTGATGTTTCCATTAGCAAATGGGTTTTGTAGGTTGGTAATTGTGCTCTCTCGGTTTTTTCGTTGACACCAGATGGAAATGTAGATGATCTTAATTTCATAACAGTTGGACTTGGGAAATTCTCAAGAATGTTCCCCTCTATGCTCACTCGATGTTGTACACACTAACTTGAATGACAATTTCAAAGCTCTCCGCACCCATGTGAAGAAGTTGGAAACTCAAAAGGTTCAGATTAGTGAAGCTGTGAGGAGACATGAGGCGCTAATTAAAGGAAAAGGAGAGGTTAGACAAAAGTACCACGTGAGTGCCATCATAGATTACGATTCTCGGCAAGTGGTGATGAGGAAAAACTCCAAGAACGAGACTCTCAAGTCAAAAGCTCCATTTTCTTTGGAAGTTCGCAATTGTGTCAATCGACGCCAACCACTGAGCATCGATTGACACACCAAACTGAATCCGTAGGATCTTGTGAAACAACAATCATCAATCGATACCTTGCAACTTTCGTCGATCGACACCTACAACTTTCATTGATTGACACCCACCGGTGACTTACCGAGTTTGATTACCAAGTATTGATGCAAAAAGATTGATTGCTTCAAGACACTCATCTCATACATTAACAAAGACAATAGAAGACACTAATCAGTAACCCGAAGATGCATCAGAGCCTATGATTGTTGAGCAGGAAAATTTCCAAGAGAAAGAATAACAAGGTTTCTAAGCATCTAAGGAGAGAGGAAAAGGAGAAAGAGATGGATATTGTCACCAAGAGGATGTTGAGGGTTCCAGTGGACACCCATTCGATGATGCATATTGGGGCCATAGACTCTGGATGATTTCAGAGAGAGAAAAGAGATGGAAGAGGACATGAGCATATGTTTCATCAGATCAGAGAGAAGATGAAACAGAGGATTACATTGAAGAAGAAAAGTGACCCTGAGAAGTTTGTGGTTCCCAGAATGATTGGAGGTCACACCTACCCTAATGCACTCTTCAATACATGTTCTTCAGTCAGTATTATGCCCAAGTGATGGCTGAGCAGCTTAATCTGGATATAGAACCTTCTAGTGATTCATTCACCTTTGTGGATCACTCTAAAGTGAATTCAGAAGGGATTGTCAGAATTCTTCAGGTAAAAATCGGCAATACCTTAGTTCTAGTAGATTTTCATGTCATGGATATTTAGATAGACTGAATTCTTCTCTATTACGTGGAAGAGCATTCATGGCTATTGTATGAGTTGTTTGGGATATGAAGAAAAACATGATGTATCTCTCAGTCATCAGTGATACTGATTTATATGACCATGTTCAAGTGGTCAAGGGAAACACGCTTATATTGAGATAAGAGATGATCCATGATTTGGGTAATTTGTTATTGTGATTCTAGCCAAGAGTATGAAGATGACGGCAAGGCGTTGATCAACACCCAGCCACCATCATCGATCGACACCCTTGCGACTCCAGAATTCCGAGAAACTTTCTTGATTGAAGCTGCCATTCCACCTAAAAGAAAAGTCAGCATAGCAGCACCAGATGAGCATGGAGTAAACATATATGAATACGAAGATGCACATGCTAAAGATGGAAACATGGAAGCAATACTTGAGATGACAGATAGTCGGGGAGAATGTTATTTAAGTCAATCAGTGTATGATGAATGTTTTGTAATGTCTGGAATTCATCCTACAGTAGATTATTGGCCAGAACCTAAAGTTTAAAGAAAAGATCAAGTTAAGGAGATGATAGCTGACGTTTATACAGCTCAAGAGAGGATGTTTGATGAGTTCTATAGAAAGTTTGATGCAATCTACTAACCTCTCAATAATAGCATTGTAAGGTTAAGTAAGTGTATGGAAGAGCTACAACTCAAAGTAGATTACACACATGAGATCATCTAGAGGCAGCAAGAGCACAACACTAAATGAGAAAAAGCCATCAAAATCTTTGTAAGCACCTAATTCGAGATGTGCAAATAAGATTTTGATACTTGTTTTCCAACACTTGTTCCATTACCTCCAAATTTGCGAAAAACCTTCAAAACGTCAAGCTAAAAACTATAAACAAGCGCTTCACGGGAGGCAACCTATTGAGTAAGTTCTAAATTAGTTTTGTTTTTTTAGTGATTTTCGTATTTATTTTATTTCAGATTAAAATAATACGAGGAGAATAACTGCACCATGCATCGACCGACACCTAATCACTGTCGACCGATGAAGCATCACGAGTATCAATCGACACTTTACTGAGCCGATCGACACTCATACCAGCGATTATGTATACCAATTTCCTTGTTTAATTATATTTCCTACCAATATTGGAATGTATAACAGTGGGGACAATGTTTTTTAAGTCTGGAGGAGGTATTATTGATATTGTGTTTTATTTTGAGTTTTAGTTTTACGTGTTTTATTGAGTTTACAATGTCAAGAATAGGATAATGATTTTTTTTTCAATTTTTACTTATTATCTAACCACTCACTAGCATTATTCTTAGAATTACTGATTGCACAGTGTATTGAAAATAAATACCAAAGTGGATCACGTGCTAGTAATATCCACACTTGATGAGAATATTTGAAAGAATGTTTGAAAGAACCGAAGCTGACCTCCAACCTAATCTACTTAATTTGCTTATCTTGGGGCTTGGTATACACTGGATAAAGTTCCTCCAGCAAGTATGAAAGATAAAATTATGTGTAATTCTGGTTCCATTCTCTCTCTCTCTCTCTCTCTCTCTCTCTCTCTCTCTCTCTCTCTCTCTCTCTCTCTCTCTCTCTCTCTCTTAGGTGATTTCATGAAAGATGCAGAGAGGTATGCAAATTTTTTGTGACCCCATTATACTAATTCAGAAATGAATGATCAAACATTGTTGGATGCGAGGAGTAGGAAAATTTCTTATGACCCCATTATTCGCCTACACTTTGTCAAAAGAAAAAAAAGATGAAAAAGATGGACTGTAACAACATCACTGCTCATTGGAATAACAAAAAGAAAACAAAAAAAAAATCAGAGAAGAGAGAAAGAGGGAAGAAAAGGATGAGAGAAGACTCCATGTGTGTTCAAAAACTTGCTTGAGTAAGAGCCCATTTGTCTTCTGATCGACACTCCCAAGGTAAAGTCTGCACCTTTTTATTGTAAGAAATGAGGTTAGTAGTGACGTTTGTCAGAAATTATTAGCTAAGTTATTGGCTAGATGGTTTTGGTTGCTAAGTTAGAGTAGAGTACATGAGGTATCGCTAAAGTTAGCATCGATTCTATGTGGATGCAAAATTGTAGAGGTGATAATAGTAAGTTGGAAAATTGTGTGAGTCCTGGCGATTTCGAACCTCGTTCACAAGAATGTTCTATGTTTTGCTTGAGGACAAGCAAAATGATAAGTCTAGGGGATTTGATATACTATGGATTTTACCAGCTTTCACCCATAGTATATGTTATTTTTAGAGGCTATTATAAGTGTTTGGAGTCTATTTTAGAGTATTTTCAGGTCCTCGTATATTTTGGAGCAATTTGAAGATTATGGAGTATTCTAGAGCTTAATTATGAGCAAACTCGTAGTTGTTGAAGAAATCATAAGTCATAGTCGAAACCAAGAAGAAGTGTCGATCGACACCGACCCTTTGGAGCCGATCAATACCCACGCTCGTAGACGGGCTTACTTAAAGTCAAAGAGCGACTCAAGCCAAGAAGTTCCACATATTTACGAGACTGCCCTTGGCGACTTATACCTAGTATTTTATGTGTTTTGCCATTGTTTGGACAACACACAACCTAGAAACCACCCACAAACTATTCCGCTATTATTATAAGCTTTTAGTTATTTGTTTGGAGAGAAGATTAAGTCTCTTTCAGATATTTGTATTGGAACTCCGGTTTTCTTATTCTATCTATCTATGCCTTCTGTTCAGATTATTGTTATTCTTTGTTTAATCATATCTGAGTAGTTTCTCTTAGTAGATTTAGAGTTTTATTTGGGTTTATATGAATTAATGAGATATAGAACTGGTAGGGTGATCTTTTGGGATCCTTCATCTAAATTGTACTTACTACTTGTGTTCTATAGTAGCTAATTAGAACCCTAAACTTGGGATAATTGACAACTACGATAGTAGGTTCAACTCCTGATATTAATTCTGCTGAGCTAGGTTTGTAGGCGCATGCGTGTTAAGTTGAGGTACATATTTGGGGTAACATGATTAAGGAATAGAAGAAGAATGGTTGGGACAGTAAATTGGTAAAAAGATCATCCAGGTAAAGAGAAGAGTTACCATGCGCCTATCCTTGGGTATTTACCCTTATCCATCCATGGGAAAGGAAGAAAGGCTCATCCTTGACAGGCTGGAACAACAGGAAAGTAACCAGCATCTAGTCAAAGATGCTAGATACCACTTGAATGTCTCTCATTCCCCTTGACTCAAATTAGGCGCTCTCTTACTCATCCTAGACCACATGATCCATCCTTTGTTTCTGAAAACGATTGTAACCTCTACTCTATATATTTGTAATCTCATCTTAATGAATAAAGTAGATAGTTCATAATCCTCTCTTAAACTCTCAAACATGATTACATTTTAGACTTGTTCTTTGGTTAAACCTTCTTCCTAATCTCTATACTATCATCAACCCTAAGATTATCCAAAACATTTTATGGTATCAGAGCCAACCTCATAATCTGGGTTTGATTCACGCCAATACTCAAGACTTTTAGATCTCATACTTTGTTCAAGACAATAAAGATGGAAAACAACAAGGTTGTAGTTCCGATTACACTCAAAGGAGGAAATTATCTCCTATGGTCTCGGTTGTTGAAGACTGTTGTGAGAAGTAAGGGTTTGTGGGGACATATCACATCTGTTGAAGCTCCAAAACTCATTACTAAGGATGAAAATGATGAGGAGGATCTCACAAGCGAGGAGGACAAGTGGTTGCAAGAAGACATGTTGATTATGTTTATTCTCCAAAGCTCGTTGGATCCCTCAAGCTACTGTGAGAAGGCAAAACACCTTTGGGATACACTCAAGAAGGTGTATGGGAACATCTCAAATCTGAGTAGGGTGTTTGAGGTGAAGAGAACAATCAACAATCTGGTTCAAGAGGACATGGAGTTTGCAAGGCACTTTGGAAAGTGTAGAGCATTATGGTCAGAGCTGGAGATGTTGAGGCCAAACACTACTGACCAAGATGAGCTGAATGAGAGAAGAGAGCAAGATAAGGTCTTTGGACTCCTGCTGACCCTAAATCCCACTTACAATAACCTGATCAAGCACATACTTATGGCTGGAAAACTTCCGTATCTAGAGGATGTATGCGCTCAAATTCAGAAGGAGCAAGGGTCACTTGGACTCTTTGGAGGCAAAGGAGAGCTCTCTCTAGCCAATAAAGTTGAAATTCCTCAAGAAAACAGAGTCATGCACAACCGGTTTGAAGAAAGGAAGTTCCATGGGACATGTGATCATTGTAATAGGCATGGACACAAGAAAAGTCAGTGCTGGATATTACACCCACACTTGAAGCTGACTAAGTTCATGAAGGACAAGGATGAAAATGCTCACCTATCCTATGGAACCAGTGAGAAACATGGGACAAGTGCTGCTGGGACAAGTGTTGCGGGTACCTCAAAGTGGATCAATGAAGGAGATTGACAAGAGATGGTGGCCATGTCAACACAAACCACTCAACCAAGTAACCAGAGGTTCAATGAAAATGACTTGATTAAGAGATCAGACATTGATGCTTTAATCAAGATCTTCAAGAAAAATAGTAACACCCTTGGGTATTCTTTTGATGCATCCTTGGTTAGAACTGGTAGTATTGATTACTCTAGGGCTGAGAATGACCCAAATAATCATCTAGATCAGTCTAGCATTGCATATGAACCAGCTCGAAGTTATCATTCATATAATGCTTGCAATATGTCTAAACCTTTGATAATTGAATCTGGTGCATCCCATCATATGATTAGTGATCCTAGACTTATTAAATATATTGAATCTGCTCATGGTCATGTAATGATAGCTAATGGTGAGAAAGTCTCAATTAAGGGAATAGGTAATCTAAAATTGATTTGTAATATTACTAAACTTAATGATTAATATATACTATAAACTTGAAAACAAAATTGTAAACAACTTGTGATTAACTTGAAAACAAAACTGTAAACAACTTGTGATTAATGCTTACTTTATTGATTAAATAACAAAGCTTGATACAAGATTACAAAAGTAGTTTAAGAAAATTTTAAAACAAGGATTTTTGAAACTTGGAGAGATAGTGGAGAGAGTTTATGAAAGTCTGAGAAAAGCTCGTGCCTTCCTCTTGGTAGAATGGGTTTTTTATTACAAATCTTGTGATGAGAGTGTCTTGTCTCCTCTTGCATGTTGTTGACACATATATGAGTTGCGTGTAATGAGAATCTTGTCTTGGTATTTTGTTGCAGATGTGTCTTGGTATTTTGTTGCAGGTGTTTCTTGGTGTCTTGTGTTGCTGGAGTTGTCTTGGTGTGTTGTGCTGCTGGAGTTCTTCTTGTGGGTCATAAGTGTCGGCCATTATGATGCTTGATCGATTTCTTCTTATTCATACAGATATACTCTACATATTATTTAGTATGTACAAACAGTAATACAACCATAAAATAAAATACATAACTAAAATACATAGTCTACTAGAATATACTTTTATAACAAAACGGAAAATAAACATACAATATTATTAGGGTTTTTTTTCAATTTTTTTTTATATGTCGAACGAATCTTGAGTTAGGGGACCGCCTTATGGATCGTCTTCTTGCATAACGTCATCTTCATCGGATGAGTTCATTAATTCCGCGAGAAGTTTCTTGAGAATGTCTTTTTTAGAAGATTTTTTGGAGTTTGAAGAGGTTGATGAATGGGTTGAGCTATCTGTTTGGGATTTTTTTATTCTGGTTTTGAGGTTTTTGTTGGTATGCTCGGTCTGGTGTGATGCATTAGTTGGCTTGGAGTTAAAAAGGGTATGGATTTTGATATGGTTTAGATATCGGTTTTGGTTTGTTTGGATATCTGAAAGTATTTTTGGATATTGGTTAGGGAGCCACGGTCGAGATTGTATTTTTCCCACCATTTGATTCTGTATTCTCTGATTAGGGAGTATGGCATGTCAGGTAGAGCGAGGGTTAGGCTAAAATGCCATGAACAGATCCACGGTATTCCCATGTCAATGTGGAAAGCGATCTTGGTAATTGGTCACACTCACTACAAGAAATATGGATTTTGGTAGCAGTTCACGGTAGCACGAATTCACTAAATGCTACGAAAAGTAGTTAAATCCGATACCCGACCTTTTGGTAGTGTTAATTAAACACTAGTGAAAAATTTCATTAACCCGCGAAAAAAAAAGAATAAAAATACATTAATAGCGGTAAAGTGTCGGGTCATTTAGCTCTTTACCTTATGTTTTTTTTACCTTTTCCTCATATTCTCCTTCGCTTCGTAACCATTGACGAGGCATGCAACAGTGAAGCCTCAGCTCTCTCCGACATTTCACAAAGATTTCCTGGCTGTGGTTTCTCTCCTTTAAATGTATTGAATATCAAATCAAAATACTTGATAAATTACTTGTCATCTAACAAAAAAATTGCTTTGAAACTAAATTTCACGTCATTTTTGTTAAAATCTCTTTTGCGACTTACTTTTCAAACTTTAATTAAAAACATATTAATTAAACGTCTGGAAATTTAGATATACAATTAACGATAGGAAAGAACTTCTTTTTTGACGTGGAATAATTTTTTGTTGGTCCTAACCAGATACCTGAGTGAATCTAACTATAGACTCTTGACTTGACCATGAGAGTTTTTGTTTATATTCCTCTGTAACCCTTATTTCCGATAGCATCTGTTTCTTCAGTTCATATCAGGTCAGGGGTTTGGTAAAGATAGACAAGGAAGGGAGTTTTGCCTTTTGGCTTAATTGTCTAACTAGAAGGGTATGCTGACTAGACCATGGTTTAGGATTTTTTTGGAGTCTCTCAAATAATGGTTGTATGGTCTTTCTAAGGTTTGGTAAGAAATCAGAAACATAATTTAGACATCCTAGATATCTTTGTAATTGAGTTTTTTTCTCTTAATTCGTCAGGGAATTTATCATCAAATTCGATTGATCTTGAGATAAGTGTAATAGTTCTTTGATATATATTATGTCCTAAGAATCTTATTTTTGTTTGGAATAAAGACATTTTCTTTGCTGATATCACTAAGCCATGTTGTTTTACTATATTTAAAAATGTATATATATGACTCATATGTTGATTTATCGATGTTGAATATACAAGTACGTCATCGATATAGACAATGGTGAATTTTGAGTAATTGTTGAATATATCATTCATGATGTGTTGAAATTCAGAAGGTGCACTTTTAAGTCCAAACGGAATTACGTTCCATTCGTAATGTCCAAATGGTACTGTGAATGTTGTTTTATACTTATCTTGTTCATAAATTTGTATTTGCCAAAACTCGGTTTTCATATCAAATTTTGAATAAATTTTTGCATTATAAATTCGTTTTAAAAATCTCGTTTATTAGGTATTGGGTATCTAATCCATTGTAATACGTCATTTAGGGGTTTATAGTTAATTACTAATTTTGGTACACCACATTCTTTTCAGCTTGATTATTTACATAAAATGCTGAACAGCTCTAAGGAGATTTGGATGGTCTAATTAAATTTTTATCTAGTAAATCTTTTTTTTACAATGTTCTAATGATTTTTTGTTCATTTGTATAGTTCGTGCTTTAGTTGATATCTTTTTCTCGTTAAATTTTTTTATATATGGGAGTTCAACCATATGTTGTTTTCTTTCCCAAAATGCATTTGGTAAATATGAGCATATTTGATTTAAAAGATCATTTTCTATAGATTTTATTTTACTTATTATATATGGTGTTTTAATTGTTCTTCTATTTTCTTTTATGTTATCTCATCTTTTAAATATTGAATATGATTTTTTTTTCTTTTATTAATTTGATTGTTTTTTGAATTGTATTTGGTTGGAGATGTAAATTTATTTTGTTTTCATTGGTGATAAAAATTCAAATAATAATTTTTTTCCTACCACTTTAGTGGTTATACATTTTTCTGTTACTTTGAACGGATATATTTGGGTAAAAAAGGGAGTTCCTAATATTACTTCTTGTGTTAGGTTTTTTACTAGGATAAATTGATTTTTGAAACAATATCCTTGATTACATATTTTTGCGCAAGGTAATTTGTATTGTACTTTCAAATTACTACCATTAGCGCCACTTAATATTTCCGTTGCTTTTCATAATATTTTGTTGGTATTACTCCTTCACGGATCCAGTTATAATCTGCTTAAGTATCTATTAGTGCAATAATATTTATTTTAAAATCATGTCCAATGTGTAAAGTAGTATTTGTATACCATTTTTGATAATTAATTTTATTAATTATCTGAATATAATCTTCATTTTTTGGACTTCTATTTCATTATTAATTTCTATATTTTGATTAATTGTTGATGCTTGACAATTGTTCTTCACTTCGAGTAATGATAATCTTGCATTTATTTGTAATTGTTTTAATTATTGTTGATTAACTGTTATTTGTAATTATTTAATTTTTCTTATTAATTTTTTAACTTCATTTTGTAATTCTCCTGTAGTTACTTGTTTAAACAAGCTTTGAGTTGGATATTTTTCAAATATTTTGTTTAGGCTAAAAGGTTGCGGTGTAGATAATTGGTTTTCTTGATATATTATATCTTTTATTTTAATTAGATATTATTTTTTAATTTCTGGATCATCAATTTTATCTATTATATCTAGTAAAAATTGTTTATCACTATCTTTAGTTATTACATTGATTACTTTACAATTGCATAGGTTGTCAGATAACTCTTGTGATTCTGTGGAAGAATCACTTGAATTTTCTATTTCATTTATTGAATAATCACTATTAGTTTCTTCAGATAATTATGATTCTAATATTAACAATTTAGTTAATTTTTCTTGGATTTCTGGTTCATCTTAAAATATTTCATTTATTTTCTTCTTCATTTTACATTCCGTAGATTTATATCTAGGTCTTTTACAATTCAAACATACTATCTTTCATGTATTTGGTCTATATTTTTTGTGTTATTCTTTGAATAATATTGATTGGTTGGTTTTTTGTTAATTTTTTTATACTTTTGATAATTTTTTATATTATTAGATTTCCCCTGTCAATATTTTAATCTTTTAACTCTTGATGGTGGATTAAGTCATTGGTAACCATATTGTTCACAGAATGAACCCATAGTTAATCTAAATTTAAAATTATCGTTACGTTTTTTGTCTTTTTTTTCTTGACATATTGCTAACTTCTTTTTTGTTTATGAACGAAAACAATTGACCATATGTAATTGTGTTCCACTGGATAGGTCGTCCGTCGGAATAATCTTTTAATTTATTGATTACTCTTTCTGTAAAGAAAGCTAACAATCCTAAGATAAACCGTTCTTTCTAGAAATGTTGGTTACAATCGTTTGAAATATGTCAGTTACAAAAATATCTTTATACCATTTAAAATCTCCTAATGTTGGACTTCTTAAATTAGTTATTATGATTTTTTTTACTTTCTAATTCTTTTGCTTCTGCTGGATTACCAATAAAATGCATTGTCAAAGAATGGATTAGTATTTCTACTGCATTTTGATGTTCTACTTCTTCGTATAAACCATCTTCGTCTTCTTCTCTTTTTATTTCTACATGGTTAATTATTGAATTTTGAGTAACTATGTCGAGTGAATTATCCACCAATATTTTAATGCTCCATTAAACCCAGTTATTAGCATAACACATGCTTGTTTATCAGAATGTCTTCTAGCTTTAAATGCTATAGCGGCCATTCCCATTTCTTGAAATAAATTCATTATTTCATATTCTGAACGTCCATCAATATTCCACTCATATATAACTTTTCCAGTGTATACCTTATTAGAATATTTATGGTTTTCTTCAAATAATAGATCAAGTGGAGTATGTAGTGGGTAATAAGGTTTCTTAGATCGCATTATTTTATTTTTTATTTGATTAATCTCTTGAATATCTTTTTCTGACTGAGAGGATGCCTGGATAGATTCATTATCAATTTCCTCTATAATATTAATTCCCTTATTTTTATCTAGTTTATCTAGTCTAGTTGCAATCGATTTTAAAATTTCATTCTCAGGAAATTTGACTTGTCTTGTTATAGGTTTAAAGATTGGAGTGGTTATAGAGGAAAATGAATGTTGAGTACTTTGATTAAACTGATTCAATTGATTGTTATTAATTAAATAACAAAGCTTGATATAAGATTATAAAAGTAGTTTAAAAAAACTTTAAAACAAGGATTTTTAAAAATTGGAGAGATTGTGGAGAGAGTTTATGAATATCAGAGAAAATTCCTGCTCTCCTCTTTGGTAGAATGAGTTTTTATTACAAGTCTTGTGATGAGAGTGTTTTGTCTCCTCTTGCATGTTGCTCACACATATATGGGCTGCATGTAATGAGAATCTTGTCTTGGTATTTTGTTGCAGGTGTGTCTTGGTATCTTGTGCTGGTGGAGTTATCTTGGTGTGTTGTGCCGCTGGAGTTCCTCTTGTGGGTCCTAAGTGTCGGCCATTACGATGCTTGATCGGCTTCTTCTTATTCATACAAATATACTCTGCATATTATTTAGTACGTACAAACAATAATACAACCATAAAATAAAATACATAAATAAGATACAGAGTTTACTAGAATATACTTTTATAACAAAACGGAAAATAAATATCATTTACTCTTTTGATTTGTATTATTAATATTATTTATTAATATTACTAAGCTTAATGATTAATATGTATTTTAAACCTGAAAATAAAATTGTAAACAACTTGTGATTAAAGCTTACTTTATTAATTAAATAACAAAGCTTGATACAAGATTAGAAAAGAAGTTTAAGAAAACTTTAAAACTTGGAGAGATTGTGGAGAGAGTTTATGAAAATCTGAGAAAACTCTTGCTCTCCTCTTTGGTAGAATGGGTTTTTATTATAAGTGTTGTGATGAGAGTGTTTTGTCTCCTCTTGCATGTTGCTGACACATATATGGGCTGCATGTAATAAGATTCTTGTCTTGGCATTTTGTTGCAAGTGTGTCTTAGTGTCTTGTGCTGGTAGAATTGTCTTGGTATGTTGTGCTGCTGGAGTTATTCTTGTGGGTCCTAAGTGTCGGCCATTACGATAAGTTTTATTCTCTTGTTTTCTTCTCTATTTTGTGGTGTTGCTTCGCTGGTTGTCTGAAATTTTAGACATGTTTTCTTTGTTTTTTCAGAGTTTGACTGTCTCTCTTTGTTCATCATCCGTGATTGTCTATTTTGGCCATAGGTTAATGCTATAGTTAGTTCAACTTTTAGAGTTTTTGGTCATAAAAGATTGCGTATGATGTCAATATATGTTTATTAGTCTTGTCTTCAGTTTGACCCCATCTTTCTTTGCATTTGTCTCTTTGGTAAGCTTGCTTTCTAACTTAGTTGAGTCTTTTGCTTGATTCCTGTTTTCATTCTGATTTCGATGTTTTTTGGTCGTACCTTTTTATCGAAAATGGTGCATCCAAACGTTGGTATCCCTGATCTCGCTAGTCTGATCGGAAAAGGGATGCTAGGAGGAAGGTTACTCAAGCCGAGGCAGCTTCCAAGGTGGTTGCTTATCCTCGTTGTTACAAGTCCTTCCGTAGAGGCTGTGACGTTATACGTTCCTAGGATTAGATTTGGCTTATCTCTTCAGTGGATGTCCAAATAATTTTTATCCAAACAAGTGTATGAGGAGGATTTTACCTAAATAATTTTGCTTTCATTTCAAGACTTTTGTTGTTGTGTTATGAAAAGTACCAGATGCACGAAGGCCTGGCTTATTTCTGGGCATACGAGGTGTGAATTAGATTTGGCTAAGGTGTGAGCGATTTCGCCTTATCCTATATCCACTTGAGTATTATTTAGGATGCTTGGTAGTTTCCATATTTCTCAAGTGTTTGCGGAGGTAGCCCAAATTCTATTAAAATAGGCGTGCTTAAGCTCACACGGAACATAGAGAATGGGCTTGCGATCTAAAATACTAATTTCTTTTACCGAAAATTATTCATAAAGTATTGCTGACAAGTCAAAAATTATCTGTCTCAATTAGTTAAATTTTGTAACTTAAAACATTGATTATTTTTTGTAACATAAAAATAATAACGTCATTAAGTAGAGATTTAATTCTTATTGAAAGCAAAATTTCTTTCACTTTATGGAAAATAGTCATTGAGTTTTTGCCTATAAAATCAAACCATATTCTTCTCATTTCATGGACCAAGAAATCTGATAAATTCAAGAACAAAGAGAAAAAAACAAATTCTCCCACTTCGAATAATTATGCTAGTATTTTATTTATTTATTTTATGTCTGAGAGTACAACACAAAAATAGGTTTGTTAGCTTCTATTCTGAGTGGTGCAGAATAGTCGAAGTGCGGTTATATCATGGGTTTCTGATTGCGCGAATACATTCACAATATACACAACTAAAGAATTAAGGAAAGAGCGTCTCGCCTCCACACGAAAATTGTTCTTTGTTCATCATATTTTAGTATAAAATATTGTATATTTTATTTATGTTTTCATCATTATATAAACAAATTATTCAATTTCCAATATCGTAGAAATCATGGTCCTACAGTCTTAATTTTTTAATTTTCGTTATTATACTAAGGAAAACTGATTATTTGTTAAGTTTTGATAAGAACAAGTTAAATTTCAGCCAAGGGACCCTAATCTAGTGTGGATTAATTTCGATCAATATAAATCTCGGCTCATTGGTTATATTGGTTCTAAAATTTGTTGTTTACTCAACAAATATCAGAAAAATGTCTCTTAAACTGATTGACATTTCCAGATTTGTCAAGAGCATGCATATTATGTTCTACGTGCTTAGACAACTTTCTAAGAAAATATCTATGCATGCTTTAACTCTGTTTTGCAGTAATTTCTTTAGTTTGTTAGTATTTTTATTTTTAGTCATTAAGAAATTGCAGTGATTTTTGCTTTCGAATTACACAGATTTATATTTCAATCTCCATTGAAGAAAAAAATAAGATAGTTCCTTGATTATCATTTTGTATGAAATTGCTAGAAATAATAAAAGATTGATTTGTCTGCTAGTCAGTTTTGGTTAACTAGATTAGAATATGTGGCACATTTGATTCTTCACAATCATTCATACGTTTTTATATAAGATTGCATGAGTTATGTCTTAAAAATATTCTAGTTCCTAAATATGATTAGGGTAAAATGTTATTTGTCCATTATATGTTAATGCTTTGACTTATTTAATTTAATATCAAGGATGAGTAACATTTTTTTTTGTTACAGATTTTTTTCCTTAATGGAATATATAATGACTTAAATTAGTGGTTAAATATTCGGTTGACCATAAAGAAGAAAAAATGATTTAAGTTTCAAGAATAGTGATACCATGGTTAAAAACAAACATTTTGATCTTTAAGAGATCAAATGATATGGATAGAAATGGATACGTGAGGCGACGACCCAAATTAAATTTGGGAGAGGTCTGCCACATATAGATCATTTGCTGTAGGAAATAAAATGTTCGTTGATATTTATTAAAAAATTTATATTTCATCAATATTTAACACGAGTCGTAGAATTGACAATTCAAAAATGAGGAGAAATTTCATATCAAAGTGACTGAAACTGGCATATATATTATAGTTTCTAAAGTCAATATGACTGAAAATAACCAAAGAGAGTTCTGGTTTTGATGATACAAAGAATATCTTATAGTGATATGTATATTTCCTAAAAAGCAAAAATATGTTTTTTTGAAAATTCCAAAGCATACAAGTTGGATTTAAAAATCAACTTGAGAGAACTATGAAAATAGTTGTGTAAAACTTGAATTTTTGAAAATGAAATACATTTTTTAGAAAATTATAATAATTTTTGGAATCGCTTTTTATTCATCTAAATCTGAAAGAATTGTAGATCAATATTTCTAAACTCTTAAGATATATTAAATGAATATATGCATATTATGTGTTATCTCAAGAAATGTGAGGGAAACCATACTTACCATATAAATTCGTTGACAATGGACCAAATGAATTTAGTGATACTTATCATAATATGATTTTTTTTATAAAAACAAATTAGTGTCATGCACTGAATTTTGTGTATAATGGTTAATTGTATCTTGAAAATAGATGACAAGAATCATTATACAATTGTTCTCGACTAATCTAAAGAGATTATGTTCACTATGATGACAACCTAGGATCCTTTTATTAAAGGTGTGTCATAAGGTCAAATTTTTATATCATCAAGAGGAATGGGTTCAAGCCTATGAATTAAGATGGGGTTTGGCAGTAATTCTACCTAACTGACTGGAGATCCCAAGAAATATGTTCAAGGAGACAACTAAGTCAAACTAAATATGCCCAAAGCACTGTAAGACTTCGGTTTATACCAAGTTCCTTAGATGATTAAACAATGCAACATGTAAGGAATAGAGGATAAACATTTGCTTTTAATGATTTGTTTCCATTGTTTTAAGATATGAATGAAGTAGTACATGATTCTCTTCTAAATAAAACTAATGTCAAATCACCTTGTGAGTATGAAATGATGCCGTTTCTAGGAGAATGAAGGAAATGTTATATTTTCCAAGTTCACTCATGATTAACAGGATTGTTCACGGCCAAAATGAACACAATAGAGAACCTAGTTTTGTGAGAGAATGAACTTGTGATATAGTTATTGTCTAGGTTTACATTAAAACCCGGGTGGTTCAAAACATCATGTGCACTACCTAGCCGAGTAAATCCGATAGCTATTAAAAATGACTGGTTCAATGATAAAAAATGCTACCAACTCATCATGCAATGAATTTTTCGTTTCTACTCTCAAAATTCCTTTAGTTGAGTCTTGTCATGAGGTCATGTTTGTCGATTCGTCTAGTGTATAGAGTCATTTCTATTCATGTGGGGGATTATTGGAATACATTTTTGACGGGATGGTTTTAGACCATTTTTAGTAAGTATTCGGGCAAATTTTTGATACTATGAAGTAGTGTAACCACATGTCAAAATCGGAGTTGGTTTGAATGAGAAATGAACATTCAAATGGGTTTCTTGTAAACTTGAAATATAACATTGTGAAATATCTTATTTCGGAAAATGAAGTGAGAAATGAGATAGTTGGACGGAGTTTAAGGGTTCGGGATTCGACAAATGGGCTTGCGATCTAAAAGATTAATTTCTTTTACCGTAATTCATTTGTAAAGTATTATTGACAAGTCAACAATTATCTATCTCATTCAGTTAAATTTTGTAACTTAAAACATTGATTATTTTTGTAACATAAAAATAATAATATCATTAAGTAGAGAATGAATTCTCATTGAAAGCAAAATTTCTTTCACTTTATGGAAAATGATCATTGAGTTTTTGGCTATAAAATCAAACCATATTCTTCTCATTGCATGGACCAAGAAATCTGATAAATTCAAGAACAAAAAGAAGAAACAATTCTCCCACTTAGAATAATTATGCTATTATTTATTATTTATTTAATGTCTAAGAGTATAACACAAAAATAGGTTTGTTAGTTTCTATTCTGAGTGTTGCGGAATAGTCGAAGTGTAGTTGTATCCTGGGATTCTGATTGCACAAAAATCATCACACTACGGGCATTTAAAGAATTAAGGAAAGAGTGTCTCACCTCCACACGAAATCGTTCTTTGTTCATCATATTTTGGTATCAAATATTGTATATTTTATTTCTATTTTTATCATTATATAAAAAAATTAATCAGTTTGCCATATCGTAGAAATCATGGTCTTATATACAAAACCACACCAACAAAATCACTTAATTATTAGGCCATGTTCTTTTTTATGTCGCTGCCGCAGCGTCGGCGACTGTAAATTAACACTTTATAGTAATTGAATTTTTAAAATTTTGTTAACTATTCTATTACAAATGGTAGGAAACATTACATAGACGATATCACAGTCGACATTTCTATATGTCTTATGAGAGTTCACGTCTAACTGCATTAACTTGAATCATAGTATGAAATTCTTTTTTAACAGTATTTTGTGTCTTGCTGAAGATTTCTTGTAAGTTTTTTTTTTTTTTTTGGCATAATTCAACTTTGTTGGGAATTAAAATTCAAACTTTGGGGTATAAAAAGATTAATGAACAGTTAATCAAACTACTAGACCAAAGGAACTTTCACAAGTTCTTTTCTCTATGTCGTTTTTTGTGAAGCTATAAAATCTAACGATACAAAAAGTGGAGGATGCCGGTGTTTCTTATAGATCCGGAGACATCAATTAGAAAGACATGCCTTTAATTATTTGTTTTAATTTTATAATTTTAACCGCTGGACTCAAACGAAAATAACATGTAATATATTACTAATATACAAGTAATTTATGCAGCTGTCAATGGATTTTGTGATGGAATGCCACAAAACAAAATCTTTCTGAATAAGATGAAATAAATAAAATAAAATATTAAAACGTAAAATGAAAATGAAAATTAGAAAATAATACTATGTTGTAATGAATAAGATAGGTATTATAATATTGTATTAAATATATTAATAATCTAACCTTGTTTTTATATGATTATGTATTTAATCACAATTTGTTTTAATTAATGGTTATTGATCCATCATCCATGTTTCCCCCGAGTTGACTTATTCCGCGTGTCGTCTGCTCTATCTCGCCAACTTGGATTATATTATAATACACACAGCTGGTGAGATAATTTATCCATGTGGAGTGCTATCGTGCTATTCGTTTTCTCGTCGGATTTGGTAAATAATTTATCCATGTGGAGCTCATGGGTTAAGTTAGCACATATATAAAGGAAATTGTCAAAACTAACATTTTTTAGTATATTTTTGCAATTTTACCTTAATCACATTTATCTTTAGTTTTAAAAAAAGTAAATAGATACTTATACCTTAAGTTACTACACTTAGTTTAGATTGGATATGGTTTTGAAGGGTAGGATTTAAAATTTTAATAAAAGTATAAATAAATACTTAAAATTAAAATAAAAAAATTTTAAAAAAATTTTTGATTTTTTTAAAAAAAATATGAAAAATTGAAAAGAAAATTCAAAAAATAATTAAAAAATAAATTTATACAAATTTTCGAAGTTGAAAAGGTATAATTGAAAAACTAAAAAATCAATATTTTTATTTATTTTATTTATTTAAATAATTATTTATATTTATAAATCAAAGGCATAAATGTCTTTTGCCTCTTTAAAGAAATCTCATACATAGTTATTTTTGAAAATATCCATTTAGAGAAGGTAAACATGAATATTGATACCAAATATAAGGTAAAACTGAAATTCCTACTTCTATCAAATCCATGTTCTACCAAGAATGTGAATATATTAAATAAAAAGTCTAGATTAAGTTTATCAACATAACATGCATTTATCAACTTGATACAATTTTAAAAATATATATTGCTTCTAAAATATATCTATACATTAATTATATTATTTTTGTTGTCTTATAATTTTTTTTGTTTTTATTGTTGAATTGTTTTATACTCGTATGCATAATGCATCATTCAAAAAAATAAACTTGGTAAATAAATGATGAAAATCACTTTTCCGTCTTCTGTCAATTGTCAATAACTCTTTTTTTTGTTCAACATGTGTGTCAATAACTCACTCTATTAAATTAAGTTTCAGTCCAAGGTAACAATGTTAAGGGGAATGCTTTCATTTGACCATGTCTTATTTATATGGAAAAAGAGAATACTTCGTTTACTGGCTTCCTTAACTAAGGAATTCACTTACTCATTGTGATCTTAGGAATATGAACAAGAGTAATCAACTGAAAACCAAAATGAAGTAGATGAAAGGAGGCATGTTCTATGGAGAATGTCGGCCAATCCACCGATTTTCTATCATATTCATCAAGTCAAGTCAGAGCAATCAGTCTCGATTTGTATAACGGAAACATGCATCACATGTAGACATGTCATTGCCTAAATTAAGGCTTTCCATCTCGACATAAATGACCTAGAGGTTTCTCTAACATCCTTAAAGACTTACAACTAAACTCCCGTTGGAACCTTATAACTCCCTTTTGGACCGCAACTTAACCATTTGTGATCTATGAAGTTTCGATTTGGCAAGTAGGGATTTGTGGTATCAAGGAGAGAGTTGAGCATCACCCTATTATTGGTATTTGTTGGGTTCCTCTTCTTCTTTTTTCATATTGGCTATTATCCAAATTTCCACTTCCGAAGTAGCTAATTGAAGAGTTTTGAGTAATTAGATGTCTCTTTTTCCATTCAAAAATGTATCATACAGTTCATTCCAAATGAACCAAATTATCCAAGGGAAAGTGTCGCTATGTGGTCTTAAAAAGGCCACTACTTTTATCCTCCAAAATAAGAAGTCCATGTTTTGGTATATAAATATATTCGTGAAGGAATCCGGAAGGGACAAATAATCTAATAAAACTCAGAGTTGTAAGGCCATATGCATTTAAATAGAAGATGATTTATAGATTCCTTTATATCACCACATCTAGGAAACCTCTTTAATGCTATGATGCATATTTATAAGCCACTCCATCATTGCAACCCAACCTAATAGGGCCTTTTAACACATAGTTTTGTAGGCATGTGATACTTGGTTCCAGAACTTACAGCCGCTCACGCTGAAAGTTGGTCATCCGAAGAAGATCATAGCCCTATTTAATCAAATATCATCCCTACTTATTTTGGTTCCAAGTATATACATCAATGGAAAAGTGATGGGTAAGTATCAAGCCAAGAGTTTGAGAAATATTGTAATGACCTTCTCCCGAAGTATTTTTAACTTTGATGGAAATAGATCGCAAGAGGTTTAATTATGTAAGAAGCATACTTTTACATGTTGAAACACTTGTATGTGTGAAGGTTGGGTGAATAAGCTATATTTTCACTAAGTGTCAGATTTTTAGTGAGCACATGGAATGAATTAAGAATTTTTTAAGCGACTTTAAACCGATCATGGAAGAATCATGCATATCTAAGAAGAAGAAAAAGATCGTAAAGCCAATTAAAAAATGTTTGACTATTGAACAATGCAAGTTCCAAGTAAGGAAGGTTCAATTAAAGATCACTTCAGGATTATCAAAAGAGAAGGTCTTTTCTAGGGGAATTAGATAAAGAAAGTATCATAGAAATGAGTCCAGCCACAGATGGTTGGATTTAACAATCCAAATAAAGAAACAATGTTAACTGGCAAGCTTGGTGAGAAATTTTACGAGTGCTATATAAGGGGACAATCAGCTCATATTATTCACACAACCTCAGAAAACAAGTCTAGAGTGAATTCAGAGAATAAACGAGTGTGTAGAGAGAATTTAGAGAAGGAGGATCGAATGAGGAGTAAAAAAATAGTTTTTCACCGGTAAACATTAGAAAGTTAAAAGTCTTCAAATCCTTGAGATTCAGATAAGGTGAGGACGTAATTCGTTACAACT
This sequence comes from Moricandia moricandioides, assembly GCA_905132885.1. NCBI lineage: Eukaryota > Viridiplantae > Streptophyta > Magnoliopsida > Brassicales > Brassicaceae > Moricandia > Moricandia moricandioides. The sequence goes on from CAJHQQ010000744.1 coordinate 129,341, forward strand.
CAATAATCAGTATTCTGTCCTAGTTTGGTTCATCAGGATTGAGATTATGCATTAAGAAGTTTTTAATGGAAATTTTGTTTTTTGTTCTTTGAAGTGGTCCTCTAGGATCGGAAAACTTTCTTGCGTTCTTAGTATTTTGCATGTTAGATTGTGTTTGATGATGACATTCTTAAATTTAATTGTTTATGTGAAAAAAACATAGAACTAATCTTCTAAGGAATTGTCATTTGAAATAGAAAATGTTAAAGGAACGGATTATGAATGAGATTAATTAAGGAATGTATTGGATTAGATGGAAAATAATAACAAAGGAAAGTGAGTTTTAGCTTCACGCTATGAGATATTTTATGATTGTGTTTTGGCTTCGGGCCGTGTATGTTGTCTTTGGCCGTGTTTGAATTTCTAGGTGTATGTTGGCTTTGGCCATTATTGATTGTCGGGTTGGTGGAAATTTGGTCGTATGTAATGTGGATCCTCAGATTGGTGGACTTTTCATCGTAGGGACTATCGGGTTGGTGGATATTTGTTCCTATGTATATGGATGATTTTTTTGGTGGACTTTTAATCATAGAAACAATCAATTTTGTAGACCTTTAGTAGGATGGACCTTCAGGTTTCATGGATCATTGGATCGGGGGACCTACGATCTAACAGTCGCCAGGTCGGTGGACATTTGAGCATTGTTTGCATGAATTATTCCCTTTCTTAGATATATTATGCATAATGTCAGGCTAGTTGTTCTTGAGAATAAATCAACATGAAAGAAATTGATAACCTTCTTACTTCACCAGAGCTTCAAGCATTTTTCTCACCAAGCCAATTGATTAGTTCCAATTGCCCATTTGCAAGAGTGCATTTAAGATTACTGTTTAATGAATGTAAGAGTTGGTTGATTGGCTTGTTTGTAGAGTCTTGATGATGAGTCTAAAATATCAAGGAGTTGAAATAGGCTTAGAGAAATTAGAGTTTGATAGGTTGTCTTGCTCTTGCTATTTGGTATTATTTTGTACGGATATCACATTAATGATTTTGAAGAGTATCTTTCGGTATTGATCTCCCGTCTATTCATCTCTACCTCACATTGTACTTGAAATTTTACTTTTGGACAAGTAAAGGACATGTGTGGAGAGTTGATATCATGTGCATTTGACTTGTTTTAACATCACATTCTTGTATATTTTGGTCATTTAGATTAGCATTTAAGCATTCCTAGCTTTTATTTGCATACATGAGTCCTTATGAGTTGTTGGAGTATCTTTTGGAGTTCTTGGAGGTCTTTAGGAGCATTATGGTTCAAGGTGGAGCTGAAAATGATCATTGAACGAGTGAAGTTAGTAAGATGGGCAGTGACAGCGAGACATGGCACCCGCTCTGGCGAAGACTAGGTGGAGCGAGACAACGTTGCGGGTGATGGCACCCGCGCTGTGGCAGAACGGGCTATGAATGTGGCTCAAAGTGCCCGTTTGTGGTTGTATGGTTCTCAAAATGGTGGAGCAGGAATTTGGAGCGGGGAAGAGCACCCGCTCTACTCCAGAGCGACGCTTGGGAGCGGGTCAACACACCCATTCGCGATTACTCAACTCCAATGATGATTCTGAAGCGACTAGGTGGAGCAGGGAAGGGCTACCGCGGTGCATCACAGCGGCCAGTCAGAGTGGGTCATGACACCCGCTCGCAAGCACGATGATTCGAGCAACATCCGGAGCGACCTGTTGGAGTAGGGAAATGCACCCGCGGCGTCTGGGAGCGGACTCACATTGCAACCTCATGCACCCGCGGCGTGTTTTATACTTGGTCGAATTTCCTTGTTTTGTTGGACTCTTTCAGGCTTGGTTATTGGGCCCACTAGGTATAGGAGAGTCATATAAATACTCTAAAACCTTATCTGAAGGAGTATCTTGTTTTCTCTTTAAATACATTGATAATTGGAAGAAAGCATGAATCTATAGTAATTTAATCTTTCATTCTTGAGTATTTAGAGTTTATTTCATCTTATTAACATGATTAATCTTGAATTCGTCATGAGTTTAAGTTTAATCATGAAGATTAGTGAGTAGATTCTATTTGAACTTATGAGTTAGGGTGATTCAGTGATGGTTTAGGGTGTTTAACGTTAGATCATTCTTTTTGTATACTTATCTCTTGTTTCTAATGCTAGTTTAGATTTGATCTCTTTAATCTATATCTCTGGACATTTCATACCAGAAAGGTGTTCGATGAAATGTTTGAACCAAAGTGATAATATTTTTTGCTTACTTAACCAAAGACATTTGTTGTTAGGGAAGCTTAGATAGCTAAAAGACTTGTCCTTAATGATTGTTTGATTGAATTAAACTAAAGATATTTATGTTTAATTATTGATGGCAAATGAACTCTTATCTGACAAAAAACTAGTTTGGTGATTGTGTGTACGCTTATCGAACTTTATTGTTTATATTAGTACCCTAGATCAGATATTAGTCACCCAAAATCAATTTTCTTGCCTATAGATTCTCTTGTTCTCAATTGATTAAAAAATAACTAATTGCTTGTTTAGTTCTTGTTATTTGTTTAAGATCATCTCAACTTCACTGAATGCACTTAGCTTAATGATCACGTAAAATTGGATTAATATCCTTTATACTACTTTAATTAGGAATAGCAAAAATCATTTATCAATAGGTAGCCGTCAGTTAATTAATGTATAAATTAGATAAATTGATAGACATGAGGTAATGTATATTGTAATATTTTATTAATCGGTTTTAGCCACAAAATCAATTTGAACATCTATTGTTTCTTGAATTATAGATAAATATAAATAGTTTCCTAAATTATATATATATATATATATATATATATATGTGTGATAACAATTGGAAATATTAAAATAAAATTATATAATTAAATAATAATGGTAATTTTGTAAATACATTAACAAACCATGATCTCAAAAAATTTCTCATGTTCGAATCGTATTAATTTTTTTATATTATATGCTTAATGTGATTCTTTAATTTCTTTTAAAATATAAAATTAAAAAAAATTATTGAGGATAAAAAACTTGTTATTAAATATTTATTTTTAAAAATTATTAATTATCATATATTTTGAGTCATATTAAGTAATTTTGTAGTTTTTATTTAAGGAAATAATGAAAAATATTCTTTTAAACACTACTAAATAATTTGATAGTCAGTTTCATAAAAAAATATAATATATATTTAGCTGAACCAATTTATTTTTTTAAGAATCATCGTGGTGATAACACGTAGCTACCAAAAAATGTTGTAATGCTCCAAAATTAATATATAGTGGATGTTATAATATGATGAATATGTAGGCGTCAATAAATTAATGCATAAATTAGATCAATTGTTAGACATGGGGTGATGTATACTGTAATATTTTATTAATCAATTTAGCCACAAAATCAAGTTGAACATCTATAGCTCCTTAAATTATAGCAGATAAATATAAATAGTTTCCTAAATTATATGTATATGTGATAACAATTGGAAATATTATAGTTAAATAATAGTGGTATACATGTAAATACTTTAACAAACCATATTCTCAAAAGAAGTTCCCATGTTTTAATCGTATTAATTATTTTAATCCCAGATATCATCTCTATATACATCTTAACTTGTGTACAGACTCTTTCATAAACTACAACACCAAAAAAAACTTAACATTTGCACCAAAAAAACAAAGAAATGAATAACCAAAGTGATTCATCTAAATCACTTAACGGACCACACTTTCTGTTCGTGACATTTCGAGCACGAGGCCACATTAACCCCTCTCTCGAACTCGCCAAACGTCTCGTCGGGACAATAACCGGAGCTCGAGTCACGTTCGCAGCTCCAGACTACGCCTATAACCGATGTATGATCTCCAAAGAAAACGTCCCTGAAACAATAGTATTCGCCACATACTCCGAAGCCCACGAAGACGACATCAAGTCCTCTACATCCTCCGACAGATCTCGCGAATACATGTCTGCTACGAGACGACGTGGCAGAGAAACCCTAACCGAACTAATCGAAGATAACCGACGTCAAAACCGGCCTTTGACCTGCGTGGTTTACACCATCTTCCTCCCTTGGGTCGCTGAGCTGGCTCGTGAGTTTCACATCCCTTCTGCTCTTCTCTGGGTCCAGCCCGTAACTGTCTTCTCCATCTTCTACCACTACTTCAACGGCTACGCAGATGCAATCTCAGAGATGGCTACTAACAACCCTTCCGGTGCTATTAATCTACCCTCTCTGCCACAGCTCTGTCTCCGTGATCTTCCCGGAATCATCATCCCCCAACACGCATATTCATTTATTTTACCGGCGTATCAAGATCAGATAGATTCACTGAAGCAAGAGGAAAGCCCTATGATCCTTGTCAATAGTTTCCAAGAGCTTGAAGAAGAAGCTCTTAGCTCGGTTCTTGATAATGTCAAGATTGTCCCCATAGGTCCATTGATAACCTCAAGAACCGACTCGGACACTGGAGATGGACACATACAGTGGTTGGACACAAAGGTGGATTCATCTGTAGTTTATATTTCCTTCGGGACGCTTACGGTGTTGAGAAAGAAACAGCTTGTAGAACTCTGCAAGGCGTTGATAGAGAGTCGGAGGCCGTTTCTATGGGTGATTGCGGAAAAGTCGTTTAGAAGTAAAGAAGATGAGGGAGAGAACGAAGAAGAGAGCATAAGGAGTTTTAAAGAAGAGCTAGATGAGATAGGGATGGTGGTTTCTTGGTGCAATCAGTTTAGCGTTTTGAAGCATAGATCGATAGGTTGTTTCGTGACGCATTGTGGGTGGAACTCAACGCTGGAGAGCTTGGTCGCTGGAGCTCCTGTGGTTGCGTTTCCGCAGTGGAATGATCAGATGACGAACGCGAAGCTTCTAGAAGAGTGTTGGAGGACAGGTGTGAGGGTGATGGAAGGTGAAGAGGTTGTGGTGGAGAGTGGGGAGATTCGGCGGTGCATTGAGGAAGTGATGGAGGGGAAGGCGGAGGAGTTTAGAAGAAATGCGGCAAGGTGGAGAGATGTAGCGGCCGAGACGGTGAGAGAAGGAGGGTCTTCCTTTAATCATCTCAAAGCTTTTGTTGATGAGCACATGTAATGTGAGATTCGTTCTTGAATAATTCACTTCTGTATTTCTTTTTAAAGATTATGTTTTGTTTAATTTTCCACATTTATTTAAGGCCGTTAATAGGTGGTTGTATGCGGTTTCGTGGATATAAATATTGTATGAATAATAATAAACTAGACTTTGACCCGCACATCCGTGTGGGTTTTTGTTTATTTTATAAATGTAAATTTTGATATTATTGTAAACGTTTTAAACATATAATTTACATTTTAGTGTTATATATTGTGTTGCTCTATAATTTTATTATTTATCTTTCTTATCCGACATTATTTTATGATAGTGCATTAATTATATTAAAAAAATAATTGAATTTTTGGTAAATATTTTTTATATTTTTTCAACCTATTTATTATAATTAATAACATTAATTTTTTTATATAAACTGATTTGTTATTAATATTTTAAATGAATTATTAAATTTTAGTGTTTTCTAATAGCATATTTGTGAATAACACATAAATTAAAGGTTAGTTATGTAATTTATATTTCGATATTAACATTTTAGTAATTGTATATTTTTTTGAGTCTCAAAAAAAGATATCACTAATTTAATTGTAAATGATATTTATTTATTTAAATGAAAACATTTATTTCATATAGTAATTCTATTTTAATAACAATAAACTATAATTATAATATTTATAAAAGATAGCATATAATTTTATTCTTGTTTCTTAAATTTTACTTAAAATTAATTTATAATATTATTAATAATACTAATTACGAAATTAAATAATGTACTATTTTATAAAAGCATTAAAACATTTTAATTGGATTTTGTTAGATTTTCCTCAACTGATTTTGTTTGAATTAAAAATAATTAAATTATAATTAAAATTAAGTCATTAAGATTTTAAATGTATATATATTTGCTTGATAAAAGTAAATAATAAAATATATCATAATAATAAATTATTGAAATGGTCCTACTATGACTTTTGTCTATTAGATTTTTTTTGTACTTCTCTTTTAATAGAGAAGATTTTGTTTATCATATTACAATTTTAAACAATAATCATAAATATTATCTTTTACTTTAAATAGTTTAGAAATCATAAGCTTGATATTATATAATCTTATAGGAATTTTGAGAATAAACAAAAAAAAAGACAAGGTCTGAGATATACTAATAATTTTATAAATTTTAATCCAATTCTCAAAAGATCTTTTTCGATAATTAACATAGAATCGAAGATTACTGAACAAGAAAAACTATTTATAGCACTTTTTATTCTTCTCATTTTTGTCTACTATTTTATTTTACTTATACGAAAATTGTTATTAATGTTTACCTTATCTAAATGGACATTTTCAGAAATACCTAATTATGAAATTTCATTAAGGAGGTAAATACATTTATACTCTTAATTTATAAATATATAAATCCAAATAATTATTTAAATAAAAAATAAACAATTAATTTTTTATAGTTTTCAAATTAAACCTTTCCAAATTCAAACTTCTTAATTGAATTTTTTTTTTGAATTTTGTTTTTAATAAGGAATTCTATTTTTCAAATTTTCTTTTTGAGACTATTTAAAAATAATAATTTTATAATCTTTATTTATATATTTATTAAAATTTTAAACCCCACCCTGCAAAACCAACCCATTAAATCTAAACCATAATTATAGACTAATTAACTCTAGCGTTATAAGTATCTATTTATATCTTTAAAACTAAGCGTAAATTTCGTTAAGGTAAACATCAAAATAAGTAATAGGAAAGTGGTATTTTTTCAAATCACAAATCACTCTTTCTCACTCATTTTTTTATTTAGTGTTTAATATAAAACTCAAAATTAGTTAAACAAATAAATTCATAATTAAATTATTGTTGTGAAACGAATAAGGGGAATAGGATATCTTATTGCTTTCTTGTGTTATAGAATAAGTACAATAGGGGTTCCTATATATACATATACTCAGCCGACATTCTCCTCATCATAGGCGATGTGGGATGTGCTTAAACCTAAAGATAAATGTAAACTTATCATAAGGATAAATGGAAAGTGTTGATCCTTATCCATCCGAATGGAATATTCCTTTTGGCTTGACATAGATTCCTTTCGGCCCATCTCCATGTCGAGATCAGTATGGCCCAATTCCACTTGGTTATTGCATCCATTCCTATGTGATTCATAACACTCCCCCTTGGATGTTATAACCATAATGAGCTCGTAATACGTTTGGTATGTTGCCTCGTTAAAACCTCTCTATGGTAAACCCAAAACCCATTGTGGTAAAAGGGAACCCATAGACAGGAAAAAGAGTACAACCGTATTACTCCCCCTGATGAATGCATCACCATAGATTCTTCAATCTTCTGACCTCGTGAACCACCTTCTGTGAGCAGAGGTTGGTTGGAGATGAATAGGTTGTGAACATGCCTTGACCGCATTTGTATTCTTGATACTTGACTTCCTTTCTTACGTGCTGGTCCATAGCTTTAGAAGTCATCTTCATGCGTGTCTCCCCGTTATTCTTAGGATAACCTTGGTTAGGCATGCTCCTTCTCTTAACAGATGTCATCTAGCATAGTTATCTCGTCCTGCCTTCATGATTCTTGGTCGAATTATCATGGCTGGCCGGTTGAGTAACTATCGGAGGTTGGGCAGCTATCGACCGGATCATTGGTGGTCGAGTCGTTTAAACCATCATCGACCATATGGCTTTAGACCATCGATCAGATCATTCCCTTTGGGCTGGGAGTGACTAACATTTTCTGGTCGATATGATCTTGTTTGCTATATGGATGCTCAATCTTCTGATGACTACATATATCACCTTTGGCTTGGATTAGTATCCATGATCTTCATAAATCATAACCTGTTCATAATCAAACAAAGTTGTATCTGCAAAATAACTTTCCCTCTCTGGGTTGGTTAGTATGGTTAGTGTAAATAATCTTTCAATCTTTCGTTATATGTATAAAGAACGAATCATAAGCTTATTCATTACCATTACCATTACCTATCTTCTTCATCAGCTGAACTTTAAATCAGGCATAGGTATATGCAAGCTGATGGATTCAAGGATTTGGTGCTTGTGGTCGGATCATGTATGTCATGACCTTAGTTACTTGACCACGTCCATAGGTATAGGTTACTAAACCTTTATGAACCTAACGACTGTATGATCAATCACGATCATCCTTATCGACCATTTTACTATCTAATGGATAGTTCATTGACCGTAAGGTTTCATGGTTGAACGGTCTCGGTCGATCATTCGGTTGGTTACAACGCTGCGACCGTATAATCAACCATTCTGGTTCCCAGACCTTGATACTATGATCATATGGTCTATACTTAAGGTTTCCTCGGCCATATGTTTAGATAGGCTCGTAGGTACCTCGTATAAGTTTACTATAGCCTTATAGTCGACCATTTGGTCGATATGATGATTCTTCCTCAACCATGGCCACATTGGCTGTCATAGTTGGGACAAACTAAATCTATTCAGCCTTCGACCATGCTGGCCGATATATGAACACTTGATTCGTTTCAGGTCCCTAGGCCATGGCTGTGAGATTTTAACCCATCGATCATGGCTGTATGTTCAGCCATCCTTATCTCGATGGTCTCGACCGCAGTGATCATAGACCGCTATGGTCGATGGAATCATTCTATATGACTGTTTCATATTTCTTTCAATATGTTTTGAATTAGTAACAACCATAAGATCATATGTGTATCAGGATCTGAGGATCTAAGTATTATGATCATGACTTGTCCAAGAATCAAATCGATACCTTGAATCGTTTTGGAATCAATCAACTTTCTTTCAAGTTGGTTTGTGTACACAAGGAATTTCATTCTTATAATGAATTCATGAACTGATTGATGGTCCTCTTGGATCTCATTCACTTATTATCATATCCAGCTGCAGCTGTATCAGTTCTTAGATGGCTAAGGAACAAAGCCGTTTATAGTATCTTTAGTACTTTTATCCAGTGATTAATGTACAGCTTACTACATGTCATTTCTTATAGACATCTTATCGTAGTAGCGTCCACCACAGATCTTATTTCTGTTATTATATGTTCCTTGGTCTCTGTGAGTAACCTTGTGTAATCAGCTATGTTAAAATGCTGTAGGCAGGGAAAACATGCACGTCTTAGACCACGTGACCATGTCCATCCTTCTCACGGTTTTATCCTACTCACAAGACCCCATTCACTGGTTCGATGACGTTTTATGGCCAATACGTCCATCGCTTCAATAGGTTCTTTAAACCTAGAAGATCCCACGTAAATCTTATGGGTTGACTGATCCTCGGATATATCACTCAAGTGCTATCTTTTATGCGCAGTCTTATATAATTGGTATCGATACCTTTTCTGCGTTCCATTGTGGTCCAGACATGTCATAGTAGATTGCAATCTTATTACCTCCAATACTCTGGTGTTTTGGCGTCCCAAATCACCTTAAGTACCATGGATTTTGGCGTCCCAAATTCCATTGTGTGGTATCTTGTATTGTGGTCGACCATATCTATGTCTGGAGTGGTTTCCAATTTTATGACCTCAGGAAATGCACCATTTCATTTCCTTTCGGTTCTACGGAACACATTCGTCTATCTTGTATAGACGTTATAGCAACTTGATTGTGTCTCTACAAGGACAACTTCTTATATGGTGCCGGCTGGTAGTACTTTAGGGTTATTGCGTCTGGCATTTGGTTTTATTAATTCTGGACGTCTTATCTTTATTTGTCCGAGGATCTTGCCAAGACATTTTCTTTACCAGCTTATAACTTTCTCTTTCAATGTTGGATGGTCGGATTACTGAGGCAATCCGTGAACCTGGCCACTTAGTCTGATCACCCACATTTGGCTCGAAGTTCTTTGTAGGAGAAAGTTGTATTCTCATCCAACATATATTCTCATCCTCTATCCTCTGCGGAGGTTCCATCTTAAGTAGCACATATGTCTGTGGTGGAATACTCAGATATCCTTAAGATGGTGTATGTATGGTTTATGACCCTTAACCTGAGATGAGAATATCTATGCTCACTTATATGGCCTGATGCATATCATTTTCCACATGTATATTTATGATGTCCTTAGGCTTAACGTGGATGATGTACCACCTAGAGTTTCCAAAACTCTTAGCCACTTATAGCATAGGACACGAGATTCTTAGTATGTTTATGGACTACGGGATTTGTCCTCACTCCCCCTCATGAACATACTTGTAATTTCGTGATGCTTAGGACGAATAAAGCCTGATGAGTTTTCATGTGTATACATGTTTACACAACGTGAGACTGGATAACTCTTTGTGCCTTTATATTGATTGCATCAAGTTTGGACTCGGATGGCTAATCCGGTCATGCCATTAAGTGTAATATCGTGTGGGTACCAATTTGGTTACCACGGCTCTTTGGCTCGTCTCATACTGATCTTTAGCATAGTTTAGATCAGGGTGTATAGTCTTTGACCACATTCCTTATTAGGCTTTGGAATTTTCGAAACTGAGGTTTCTTTTGCCCATTGGTATGATATGGAAACCTTATATACTGAGGTATATAACTCAATGGGTCTTACGGGTGAATAAATTCGTGCCTTTAAGGAAATGTCATTTGTGGTGTTTACCGTTACTCATATTGTCATTCGTTCAATCAAGAAATCATCAAGTAAATCAACCAAGATAGTTTCATATAAAATAGTAAATGACAAAATATTCTAAGTAAAAGCAAAACATAAATAAAGCATGAATTCAAAGTAACATGAAATCAAAACAATGAAATCAAAAACACAAAATCATGATGTCGAGAATTCTAGTCTATGTATAGACCGGCCTCGCAATCCATATGTTTCCATGCGGCCATATCGGCTTTATCCTGCTCATCTCTAGCCTTGTTGGCTTCGAGGAGCATCCGATCTTTATGCTCTTTTAAAGCTTTCTTAGATCTTTCAATGACCTCTTTGGTCTCTCGCCTTCTCTTTTCATCAGCTGCTATGCGATCTATTAGATCATAGTAAGAGTTGAAACCCTTAGGCCTGTATAGCAATACACGGTCCTTAGCAGCGATTGTGGAACGAGTCTTCTCTAACCGATCTTTATCAGAGATTTCAATGTCACATAGTTTGAGACTACGGACAATACATGTTAGAGAATCGTGATAGTCGTCCACGGATTCAAAATCCTTGAGTTTGAGATTCTCCCATCTGAGTTTGGCTAGCTCACGTGCTGCCACAATGTTTCTGGATTTTAAGATTATCCATAGATCATGAGGATCTTCAACATGGGAGTACTGATCTCTCAACTCTTTAGAGAGAAGGTGGCGCATGATGGATATTGCCCTACACCTTTCACTTTCGATCCCATTCTTGCCATAAGTGACATATCCCCAAAGTCCTTTAGACTTGAGGCAGGATCGAATGTCTAACGCCCATTCTAGATAGTTACCTCCTGAGGGAGTTAGGGTGGTGTAGTCTCTAGGCGGGAACCTCGACATCTGACATATGAATTCACAGTAAGTTCATGACAATCTTAAAGGATATTTCTATATGCATGTCATGCAATGATTATGATGCTTGTTTTATAGTTTAAGTTTTATGTAAGTATGCATTTTGGTTTTATGAACCTATTTCAATTAGTAAACCTAATCAGGTTCTAGCTAGTAATCCTAATCATATTATGTTTAGGAAACCTATCAGATTTAGGTTTCTAGTTCATACTTGTATAGGTTTCTTAGTAAGTTTCCTTTTTATGGAAAGTTTCCATTTCTGAAAATTTCCATTTCTGAAAATTTCCATTTTTGAGAAAGTTTTAGTTTTAGGTAAGTTTAGGTATTTTAAATATATTTCCATTTTAGGAAAATTTCCATTTCTGGAAAGTTTCCATTTCTGGAAAGTTTCTAAATTTGGTAAGTTTCTATATGATATGCATGCAAAACAATCATTCAAACAAGCAATCATATTTTCTAGTAAACCTATTTAGTTTAGTGGTCGATATAGACCTTAGGGTTTGGGGATTCCTGAGACTATGGTTCAGGTGATTGGGATTCTAATTATAGATTTGCAACCTAGTGATTGGTTTCTAAGTTCAGTTCCAATCAAGATGTTTTGTGAACAATAGTTGGTTTATAATCGTGCATTGCCCTATGTCTAGTATGATTGCAATGCAATGTATCTATCAATCCTATATGATCGATTTAACTTTTGCAAGTTCTTAGGGTTTGGTTTCAAGACCACATTGGTCGATTTTAATTTTGGAAGTTTAGGTGTGTGGTTTTGTTTTAAACAATCCTAGCAATCTTATTCTAGGTTCTCAATCAAAACAAATCAATCAAGCAATCAATCAATCAATTTTAGATCAAATTAAAATTAGGGTTTGATTAGTAACCTATTACCAGGTTTCTAAGCTCATCAATAAGACTACTCAAACATTCAGTGAATTCAAACAACGGATGTGATCCCTAGATGATCAGGGTGAAGTTCTCTAATCTATCCAGCAACTTAGTGATTTCTATTGATCAATTTAGAAATTAGGGTTTTGATCAAGTTTTACCGTTTGTCTCCAATCGGGTTGGAATGGACCACCGGATGGGCTAGGTTGGTTGCTGGGTGTGTGCGGACTGGTCGCAGTGCCTTGTGCCCTATCGGATGGTGGTTCAGCATGTGTCGGGTGCTCAGGACTCTGGTACGTGGATCGCGTGGTGTGTGAGGCTGTCGGATGGAGGTTTGATGTGTATCGGGAACTATGTGAATAGTTTGGTGTGCATGGGGTACCAGGTGTGTCACTTGGTGAGTACCGGATGCTGGACGAGTAGTCTGGGGTGTACCGGGTGCTTGGTGATTGACTTGCGGTGTACCGGGTGCTAGGTGAACGACTTGGGGTGTAACGGGTACTAGGTGAACGACTTGGATCGTTGGGGTGTGGATCAGCCGGGTAACCTCTATCGGGTTGTGGTATGCGAGAGGATGGTGATTGGGTGTCCGTGGAGCTGATTCTTATCACGGATGGTGTGTGCACTCGAGCATACGGCTTGATCTTTGGGTACGTCCGTCTGCTACTCTTGTATGAAGATTCCGCGGTGTTGGATTCTGAAGGGGTTGGATCGCGGTTCATGTTGGTTATGAGTAGAAGCTTATCGCGGGTAGAATTAACCTCCGTGGGTAAGGTTGAATCGCGGTTGATGCACGTACGCGTAAGGGTACGTACGCGGGTAGGGTTTATGCGGGTAAGGCCGGTTCGCGGTAAGAGTTTGCTGCGGTTGTTCCGATTAAGAGCTGAGTTGCTTTTCTCTGAGGATGCAAGCTTTTGGTGAAGAATCAATGGAGGTTTTTCGAGTTTAGGATTAGGGGTTTTGCGGCTGAGGTTTTAGCTAGGGTTTTGGGAGACTATCGTGCTGATAACGTGTTGTGAAACGAATAAGGGGAATAGGATATCTTATTGCTTTCTTGTGTTATAGAATAAGTACAATAGGGGTTCCTATATATACATATACTCAGCCGACATTCTCCTCATCATAGGCGATGTGGGATGTGCTTAAACCTAAAGATAAATGTAAACATATCCTAAGGATAAATGGAAAGTGTTGATCCTTATCCATCCGAATGGAATATTCCTTTTGGCTTGACATAGATTCCTTTCGGCCCATCTCCATGTCGAGATCAGCATGGCCCAATTCCACTTGGTTATTGCATCCATTCCTATGTGATTCATAACAATTATCTCCGATCCTTTATTTTTTTAACACTTAGAAAATTGCACTATAAAGGTCCAATAGGTCAAAGGTTTGGGAATAACCAGAGACAATAGAACTGAGAAAAGACAACAAGATACCAGTAGGTACCATAGAGAAATAAAGAAAGACAAAGCCAAAATAAAGAAGATGGCAATTAATTGTGACACTGGCACATAACCCCTGCGCCAGCCAATGACGTAGCAAATTAGGCACCCACCTTCTGCTGGATAACTTGATGAAGCCAGCAAGGTCCACCTGCAGCGACATAAGATTGCGTACGCTGCACACTATCTGCAATCGCTGTTGCTACTTTGTTTGTATGGTCGAGCACGTGAAATACAGACCATTTATCGAAACGGTGCAGCAACTCAAGGATTTTTGTAAAAAGTGGTAAGAGTTCAACAAGACGACTAACCACCAGTGATCGATCCCGAACAATGAAGAAGCAATCCCAGAAAGAGAGATCAAAGATATCAAACGGGATTTAGCACAGACTCAAGCCACACTTCGGACCACGCAAACCCAGTTTGCTCCTAAAGTAGATAAAGTGATAAAGAAACGCAGAGGATGCTATTCACAGCTCACATCACCGACATCCGAATCCCAAACATCGAACTCAAGATTCCCCCATACGACGGAAAACAGACCTCCAGGTTCACATGACCGCTTTTTACATCGCAATGGGAAAAACTCGCTTTAGCGATAGAGCACGAGATGTCGGTTACTGCCAGCTATTCATTGAGAATGTGGCACCAGTAAAGTGTTAGGGTTTGAATGAACACGATTGTAACTTCTCGTATAAGAAACTCTTCTTATTAATCTCTTAAGGAAATAACTCAAAAACCTTAAACTCTAAAACTCTTAAAGGTATGCAACACTCTTGCAACTCTTTATATAAAACTCCTATAATTCCTAAACTCATTAGGATAATGATTTCACTAAACATATCTCAATGTAGGATAAACATAACTTGCACTCCAAGTTAATCTTCAATGTTTATCTCCAACATTCTCCCCTTTAAACTTGAAATTAACTACTTCTTGAATTCCCACAAGTGTTCTCATTTCCTTGAACTTGATTCTTCCGAGTGCCTTTGTTAATACGTCCGCCTTTTGCTCTGCGCCTGGGATGTGTTGAACCTCAATCTGCTCGTTCTCGACACACTCTCTGATAAAGTGATAGCGCTTGTGAATGTGCTTACTTCTGCCATGAAACACGGGATTTCTTGTGAGTGCAATAGCCGACTTGTTGTCAATGTATATCGTCACCTTCTTGTTTAACTTCTCTGTGATTTCCTCTAGGAGTTCTTGTAGCCATATAGCTTGTTTAGCCGCTTTGGTGGCAGCCATGAATTCTGCTTCACATGAAGATAGAGCCACTGTTTCTTGCTTTTGAGAGCACCATGTAATAGGACACTTATTCAAGTAAAATATGTGTCCAGTAGTGCTTCTCCCGTCATCTTCATCTATATTGTGGCTACTATCGCTATATCCAACCAACTCCATCTTATGTCCTCTTGGAAACATCAAACCATGGTTCGTAGTGCCCTTTAAGTACCTTAGTATTTGCTTCAGGGCAGCCGCATGAGAGGTCTTTGGTTCGTGCATGTATCGACTTAACAAACCCACGCTGTATGCAAGGTCCGGACGTGTGTGTAGTAGGTAGCGGAGGCAGCCTATGTTTCTCCTGAACTCTTTCTCATCAACGCTTTGTTCTTCTCGTGACTTTGAAAGCACCAAACCAGATTCCATTGGCGTGTGTGTCGCATTACAGTCCATCATGTTCGCCTCTTGTAGTATATTAGTCGCATATCTCTCCTGATTTAGACTTACTCCATCCTTTTGTTGCTTTACTTCGATCCCAAGATAGTAGGTTAAGAGACCAAGATCACTCATCTCAAATATGATGGACATCTCTCTTTTAAATTCATGGATCATGTCGGTACTAGAACCAGTGATAAGTAAATCATCGACGTATACGGCCACCAAAATAAGTGTCTCCTTCATGCGTCTGTAGTATAACGATGGTTCTTTCGAGCATTTGATGAATTTTAGCTTCGCAAACTATTTATTCAACTTCTCATTCATAGTTTCTCCTAGAGCAACCGACTTTGATGATATCTCAGATAATTTCCCAACAAACTCATCAATACTCTTTGTATCCCTCATCTTCAGCCTATCAAACTCGGCGTTAAGTGTTTGTAGTCTTGCCTCCCGTACTCTATCTGCTCCAAGGTGACGAGCTTTGATTGCATCCCACACCATCTTCGCACTCTCTAGCTCGCCAACTTGCAATATTAGGGCTTCCGGTATCGCTTGAAAGAGGAGTCCTGTCGCCATATCGTTCTTCTCCACATCGTTGCTCTCTTCCTCCACGACGTCCCACACCTTTTGAATTTTCAAAAGATTCTTCATTCTAATGGTCCACACGGTGTAGTTCGTAGTACCAAGCATCGGACATGTGATCGAGGATGATCCTCCACCTTTCACTTTGGTTGCCACTGTTGTTAAGTCTCCCATGATCGATTAACGCTCTGATACCAAATAAAGTGTTAGGGTTTGAATGAACACGATTGTAACTTCTCGTATAAGAAACTCTTCTTATTAATCTCTTAAGGAAATAGCTCAAAAACCTTAAACTCTAAAACTCTTAAAGGTATGCAACACTCTTGCAACTCTTTATATAGAACTCCTATAATTCCTAAACTCATTAGGATAATGATTTCACTAAACATATCTCAATGTAGGATAAACATAACTTGCACTCCAAGTTAATCTTCAATGTTTATCTCC
The DNA here is from genome assembly GCA_905132885.1 of Moricandia moricandioides. Lineage (NCBI taxonomy): Eukaryota > Viridiplantae > Streptophyta > Magnoliopsida > Brassicales > Brassicaceae > Moricandia > Moricandia moricandioides. Next base: position 145,966 of record CAJHQQ010000744.1, read on the forward strand.
AACAACCAGCAACTCTCAACTATTTTTCTCAATTGGAGGCCGGAATTATCAACAATTTCAGCCAGCTGTCAACGGTATTTATGAAGCATTATTATATGTTAATAGATAAAGAAGTTTCTGATACCGATATGTGGATGATGTCCCATAAAGAGGAAGAGTTGCTATGCTCTTTCATCATAAGGTTCAAACTCGTCCTCTCCAACATCATCATAAGCAATAGTACAGTCATATCTGCACTACAAAATGCCTATGGCACGAATCGCACTTCCGTGAAGAACTTTTACTTAACAAACCAGCCACAC